>ML799665.1:128714-142114 GCA_009831015.1 Picea engelmannii
CAGAGGGGGTACCCCCCCTCTGCACTCCCCCGCGTGGAAGAGTGTACATACTTCTGGGGTGTAAATACTTCATGGGGTATAGACACGGCTGAAAGTAAAGGACCTCTGCATCAGGAAGATAATCAGGCTCCACAACCAACACATTTATGGTATGGTATCTGCATTTTCTTGATTCCCTAATTGAAAAAAAAAGGACTCAGCATGGATTGAAACATGAGCTTGAGATTTTCAGAACTCACTATATAGATTGAGGAGTTCAGGCATTGGAATTCATACAGGCAGGTGCGGTATTTGGTGATGTACATGCGCATAAGATTGTTTAGTCCAGAAATGGGAAGCATGAGCACAAACCACATAAAAAGTATCCAACTGTAAATAACTTAGGCCCATCCTTTGAACCGTCAAAATAGCTTGCTCCTCTGGGCAAAACCATCAGGCATTTCCAATAATATTGGAAATTTGGCATTGTTAAAACAGGTAGTGATAGACCATGGCACTATCAAAAGAAAATGTCCATAGTGATATTGCTTAATGGTAAAATAGTAATCAACAACTTTCTTGTTCCCCATTTTGAGGTCTGGTTATAGCTAGTGTACAATGGCGAAGCTCCGCTGGTTTTATGTTGTCTTTTGTTTGGAAGAATTTTGTTCATATCCCATGGCCTCGGCTATTTTCTCATGGGAACATATACTAGATGTAAGAAAACCAATGCCACGATGTGTTTTTTTTATATATAAGATTGTTTGATGCAAAGGTCGATGCATACTGCTCTATGGAACCTTGTGGGATCTTGCTTGATGCCTTCTATGTTTGTGCATTGCCTTCTACCTCAACTTTCAATACACTTGGTGTTTACTTGGTTCTTGGTTGTATGCTTCATTCTTGGTTCTTGGTTGTATACTTCATAGTTAATGTTAAGACCATCAATGGGGCTTTCTTACACCAATTCCCGCTACCGAAAATTGCCATCCCCTTTCTTTTTTCCCTCTACTTTCTCTTTCTGGTTACTTACTTGTTTTTCAGAAAATTTCTAGGTGCAGGAGTTGGGGGATTCACGTCTTCATATTTCCACTTACTTTTATATCACTAGCCCGACCGATCGCTTCCTTGTTTCATATTGATTTTTTTTTTTGGATCATGGGTTCCTGGATAGGTGGGTTCAACATTGCGTTTCCATTGTTTCGCCGCCTGCAAACAACACCTAGACTTCCGCAATCTACAAATTAGCAAACAAATTTCCCTTTATCTCGTTTTTAGCACTTTTCCTTGATCGATGAACTTAGCAAAATTAATCTCCTGGAATAATTTGAAATAAAAGAATATATACTATGCGAAGTCCAATGGAACTATCATATCAACGAGAGGACATTAAAATTCAAATTCGTCATTGTTATACTTGCGGTGAAGCTGACCATACAATAACTTTACTTAAACATCCCAAAATTGATTTTCTTGTATCTTTTCAACGCTTCTCTTATACAAATAGATCCTGGAAACTATAAACATGGCTCGTTGTATCTATTCCTTGATTGAAGAACCTGTTCACATGTTTAATGCACTTCATAGTTACCATTAATACCATCAATGGGGCTTTCTTACACAAATTTCCACTACCGAAAATTGCCATCCACTTTCTTTTTTCCCTCTGCTTTCCCTTTCTGGTTACTTACTCATTTTTTCGGAAAGTGTCTAGGTGCGGGAGTTGGTGGATTCACGTCTTCAGATTTCCACTGTTACTTTTATATCACCAGCTCGACCGATCGCTTCCCCATTTCACATTGAACAAACTTTTTGGATTGCAGGTTCCTGGATAGGTGGGTTCAACATTGCGTTTCCATTGTTCTACCACCTGCAAACAAAACCTGGACTTTCGCGATCTACAAATTAGTAAAGAAATTCCCCTTTATCTCGTTTGCTTTCGCTTTCTGTTTACTTGGTCCTTTTTCTGAATGTCTCATGCTTTTATATACAACACCCAAAGTTCTGCAATATACAAATTGACCCCCGAAATTTGTCATTGTCTCCTCTTCCGTGTTACGCATTTTGCATTCAACAGTTGGGGTAGATACAATTTAACCATCGAGCCCTCATGTCTCCTGAGTAGAGCTTGTGGCCCTGTTTTCAAGCCTGCCAATATTCCCTGTTCTGAGTATGTCTAATGCTTTTATATCACGAGTCCGACCAACCACTTGTCTATTGCATACTTGGCCACTATTACCATCATCGGTTCCTGGCCAGGATTTCTCAACATTGTGCTTCCATTGTTCTGCTACGTACAAACAACACATGAAATTCCGCGATATACAAATTGACGGCCAAAATCTGTCATTGTGACATAAAATTTGATCATCGGCCCCTCACGTCTCCTAAGTATATCTTGTGACCCTATTTTTGAAGCCTGCCCGACCACTTTCCATACTTGGCCATTTCTTGGAATCTATTTCGCTGGTTGGTGGGTGGACGAAATGTACAATGCTTAGTCGGTCTTCGCCATCCCCGCCACCTTCGTACTTCTTTCTATATATGCAATTATTAAGCTTTAATGCTAGTAGTTCATTGTGCAGGAACCGTTAAGATTGTCATTAATGTCCAGAAGGCCGGAGAAGATTTGTCATTAATTCGAATTAAACCAAGATTTGTGGAGAAGAGTGTTATCCTTTCCAAGTATTCGTTTCAAACATGATGCAATCTCTTTCGTGCGTTGGCCGGTTGGTGCCTTTACAAAATCTCTAATTCTTAATCGCTCTTCACTGTCACCGCCACCTTCACACTTTTTTCTAAATATGAAATTAGTAAGCTTTAATGGTAATAGATCATTATGCACGAACCATGGAGATTGTCATTGATCAACGAAAGGATCGAGGAGATCTTCCATTGATACACATTAAACCAAGATTTGTGGAGGGTTATATTATCCCTCCCCAATTTTGATTTCAAACATCATTTGGAGAAAACATAAATTCTCGTTAACTTATGGCAGCAGTTCCACAACAGTTCTGTCTAGATACAGTACACACCTTCGAGCATGATGGCCAGAGGTTCCAATATTCCAGGGCATATTATTACTACTCATCTCCCTCCACCCAGGAGAAAAAAAGGAGATGGTCCCTTGGTGCACCGAGAGATATATTTCAAGCCAAAGAATTCCAAGGAAACCCTGCTTGCTCAGACAACCTGCCCGCCTGCATTGATGGCTGGCGCAGAGGTTGATGTGATGGATTTTGAGCCAGAAGAAGATGATATGATGGACAATGATACAACAATGGATGATGTCAATAGAAAGACGGTTCCCACTCCTTCACCCAAACTAAAATCAACCATAATGGGCGACATTTCTTGGCTCGATGATGGCGGTCCTTACAACACCAAAAGAAGGGGTTTCAGAAAAGAAATCGACGTTGAATGGAATAGCCTCTTTGCAACTCGAAAGTAGGAATTCCAGAGGTCCAAATTAGTCCATTCTGGGTGAAATTATTTCTTGTTCTATGGATATACAATTAAAATCTTAGGGAATGAGGACTAGAACTCCCACTGGTGCAAGGCATATTCCTACTAGTCATCTCCTTCCACCTAGAATGGACTAATTTGGGCCTCTGGAATTGCTCGTGTAACCTGTGTCCCTGAAGTTTTCGACTGTGAGGAGGTGGTTTCTTGGTGTGTCCTAGCTTTCAGTTTCAGGATATTCTATTTTCCCTGCAACATTTTTCATCTTCTTCCTCACAGGAAGCTTATGAGAACTATCAATTTTACCGCAGGACTATTGTTCATATCCTTCAAGCCAATGATTTATTCCACTGCAGAACCACTCTCCTGTTTCTTTGTCGCCTCAGGTCTTTCGCAAAATATTGAGATCGGGGCACCGAACATTGATCCACCAAGGAGAATATTGCAAGGATTTCCTAAAAAAAGCATGGTAATCAGTTTTCTATGCATGTTTAAGAGCATCTCAATGGATCCTGCATGTTGCAGATCCTATGCCTGTGCTTATGGAAAATATGTTCAATGTTTTGGCCCAAAGAACTTGGTCCAATTTCTATGGATAGATATACAATGCTCAATATTCTTTTTTTTTAATGGATTTACTATTAAAAAATTTGCCTTGGAGTCTTGGTTGTTGCTTCTTTTCTGAATTTAACACCTCTTCTCATTGGCATGGTTCGATAGTCTCGTAGTTATTCGATATTGTTTTTTCTTAAGTAATTTGTTCTAAAATGGAGCATTTAACAATTATATGACAATACATTGTGTTGATCCATCAAGATTTTATGGAAACAAAAAAGAATTTTAGACAGTTTCAAACGAACGTTCAATTATATTCGTAATACAGATAGAACATAACAAGACCAAATCACAATGTTGCAGCAAGATCGTCATTCTTGTTTCTAGACATGCAATTATTAATATTTAATGCTAAAAACCCATCATTCAAGAAGTTTAATACTTAAGTTAATATGTTAAAGTCATGGAAGACTGTATCAAGAACACAATTACTCCCACAAGTTGCAATAAAATCTAATCTTCAACAAATCATCTACTGACGATTACTAGAAAATGTTGGTTTTGAAAAAATGGGGCTTGTTTGAAACCAATTCTCTCTTACGAAAATTTCCCTCCGCCTTTCTATTTTCCCACTATTTTATCCCCTGTAGTTTCTCTTTCTGGTTACTTAGTCATTTTTTCCGAAAATGTCTTGCTGTGCCTATTGGCTGATTCACGCGTTCACATTTTCATCCATGATTTTATATGGCGATTCCGACTGAGTGTCTCCCCTTTGTCTAAATTACACTTTCCATTGTTCTGTGACCTGCAAACAACACTTCTGCTTCTGCGATATGCATAATTACTTCTGGACTCCCACATCATCCCCTCTTCTGTGTTACACATTTTGCACTGAAATGTTCTGATATATACAATTTGGCAGTCGGGGCCTTATGTCTCCTTGGGAACCCTTGTCACCCTATTTTGAGGCTCATCCGATCGCTTTCCACACTTGACCATTTCTTGACATCACTTTCGTCGATCGTTGAGTTCACGGGTTCAGGAAATTTCCAATTTCTAGTTGCCATTTCCTCTGCTCGCTACCTTCAAATTTATTTCCAAGTATATGCAATATGTATACAACTTCTACATAAACTTACATAAAAGATCTTTCCAGGAAATGGAATATCTATTGAAGATTTGAAATTGCAAAAAAGATCTTTCCCCTCTACTCTCTCTTTCTCGTTACTTAGTCGTTTTTTCTGAAAATGTCTCAATGCACACGTTGGTCGACTCACGGGTTCACATTTGCGCTCGTGATTTTATATCGCGACTCTGACAAACCACTAGCCATTCGATGCCTAGCCACTTTTCAGATCGCATATTCTCAGGCAGGCAGGCTCTATATTGCACTTCCATTGTTCCGTGATCTGCAAACAAGACCCGAACCTCCATGATATACAAATTTACTTCTGCACTCCCACATCATACCCTCTTCCGTGATACATAGTTTGCACATGAAAGTTCCAAGACCTGCAATTTGATCTTCGGGTCCTCACGTCTCCTGGGGTACTGTTGTCACCCCGTTTTGAAGCCCCTGCATTCGATTTCCATATTTCGCCATTTCTTGGAATCTCTTTCACGCCTCCAATTCCATACTTACCTGAATTTTTCGCTTGCGGATTCTCGGACAGGTGGAGTGCACTTCCAGTGTTCCTTGACCTGCAAACAACCCCCCAGCTTCCAGGATATACAAATTGACTTTTGGACTCCTACATCAGCCCCTCTTCCATGTTACACAATATGCACTCAAAAGTTTCGATCAATACGATTTGATCGTCGAGGCCTCACATCTCCTTAGGAACCCTTGTCAGCCTATTTTGAAGCTCGTCCGACCGCTTTCCACGACCATTTCTTGCAATCTCTTTCACGGATCATCAGGTTGGAGGGTTTAGACAATTTCCAATTCCTAGTCATCATTTTCTGTGCCCACCACCCTCACACTTCTTTCCAAGTATATACAATAAGTATATAACTTCTCCAGAAACATGTAGAAAATATCTTGCCAGGGAATGGGATATCTATTACATATGTGAATATATTAACCCTTCTTTTTCGTCTTCTATACTTAACCAAATTCCCATTTCTCTTTTCCCTGTACTTTATCTTTCTCGTCACTTAGTCATTTTTTCAAAAATGTCTAGCTGCGCAGGTTGGTAGACTCGTGGGTTCACATTTGCAATCGTGCTTTTATATCACTACTTCAATCGACCACTTACCCACACTTCTCTGACCGCGGATTCCCGGGTAGGCGGGCTCTAGATTTCACTTCTATTGTTCCGTGACCTGCAAACATCACCTTGACTTCCGCGATATACAAATTTACAACCATAATATCACATCATACCGTCTTCCATATTACAGTCTACCTATCACCCCCTCTTTTGTGGTACACATTTTGCACTAAAAACTTTCGAGACATACAATTTGACTTTCGGGTCCTCACGTCTCCCGTGGAAATATTGTCACCCCATTTTGAAGCCCGTCCGTCCGCTTTCCATACTTCGCCATTTCTTCAAATTTCTTTCGTGGATCGTCGAGTTGCCGGGTTCAAGAAATATCCAATTCCTAATCACTGTTTCTTGTGCCCATGCCCTTTGCAATTAGCAATTAGCAAGTATATATAAGATCTTATTTCTAAGCATGCAATTAGCAAGCGTTAATGCTAAGCAAGGATTTGAGGATATCTCCCATTAATACACATAAAACCAAAATTCTCGGATGGTTATATTATCCCTTCCGAGTGTTAATTTCAAACATCATGGAATGTCATTTACGCGTCGTCGAGTTGGCCTGTTCACAAAATATTCAATCCTCAATTCTGAAAACGATTCTGACCGACCGTTTCCCTATTCCATACTTAGCCACTTTCCTGGAATTCCACAAATATACAAACCAGCCACTCAACTGCCCCATCATGCTTTCTTCCATTTTACACGTTTTGCAATAAAAAAATTCGAGACATAAAATTTGACTGTCGGACACTCACCTCTCCTGAGTATCCCCTGTAACCCTATTTTGAATCTCGTCCAACCACTTTTTAGACCTTTCCATTCCTTCCTTGCTCTTCCCCATCTCCGTCACCTTCACACTTGTCTATAATAAAAAAATGTTTATATATATATATATATATCTTTTTTCTAAATATGCAATTAGTGAGCTTTAATTATAACAGCTCATCATGCAGGAACCGTATAGATTTTCATTGATGAGAGAAAGGCTCAATGAGATCTCCTATTAATACACATTAAACCAATATTTGGGGAGGGTTATATTATCCCTTCTGATTGTTGATTTCAAAATCATGGAATGTCGTTCGCACGTCGTCGGGTTGGCACGTTCACAAAACCTCCAATCCTTAATTTCTCTTCGTCGTACCCTCCACCTTCAAACTTCTAAATATGAAATAAGTAAGCTTTATTGCTAACAAATCATCATGCAACACCCATAGAGATTGTCATTAATGAGAGAAAGGCTTGATGAGATTTCCCATTCATAAGCATTGAACCAACATTTGCGGAGGGTTATATTATCGCCTCCAACTGCTCATTTCAACCATCGTCTGGAGCAAACAAACATTCTCATAAACCTATGGCATCAACTCGACAACAATTCTTTTGAGATACAGTGAACATATTCAGGCGCGAGGACTAGAACTTCCAGTGGTCTAGGGCATATTCTTATTACTCATCCCCTACCACCCAGATTGAAGTAAATTGGACCTTTGGGATTGCTCGTGCAGGTTGTGTCCATGAAGTTTTTTACTGTAAGGATCTGGTCTCTTGGTGCGTCGATAAATATATTTCAGACCAAATAATTATTCCACTACAGGACCACTCTTTTGTTTCTTTGTCACCTTAGGTCTTCCGCCATATGTTAAGATTGTCAGAGCCAACATTGACGTTCAGAGGAGAAGATTCCAAGTAGTTCCTAAGAAAGCATAATAATGGGTTGGACCTCTTGCCCAAGTTCTTGGAAGACCCGATGGCAGTTCTTGAAGATATCACAAGCTTGAAGGTTAGTTCATTTAGAAATCCATTCCAAGAAATTGCCTGGCTGTTTACAAGAATAATGGGACAAGAGTCCACAACAATTATTTCCCGCATGGCTCTTTATATTTTGTATTTCACAGTCAAGGAACAAGCCATTTTTTATTGGGGCAAGCTAATTTCCCATGAAATCTATTCCCAATTATCAAGCTTCAAAAAGGAGAAGAAATTTTATATGTCATCCTACTTGGTTTTTGCGATAACACATTGTTGCCACTTTCCATAACTCTCTCTATCCAAGAAGGTAAACTGGGAATTTGACCTAGTAACATTTTGGTACCAGGCTTTGTGGAAGCACAAGGCCTCCCACTGTTTTTATGAGGTTTTTAATGGCTTTGTGTCTGTTTTCAAAGTTTTGTTGTTAGGAGAAGAGGCTCCCTACATATCTGACCAGGAAACCAGGTTTTTGGACAGGAAGGGGTCACTTGAACATATGGATATTTAGATTGTGATAAGGATTTTTGGCTCCAAGGAAAAACCTTCTCTCCTTCCATGTCACATTACGAACATAATGTTTTTTACAGAAATAGTAAGGAAATACAACTACTAGTTGCATCTATTCCAAGAAAAGAGAAAAAAACAGTTCATTCCTTTGCCTTGGAAAGTCAGGGACTTCATGTTGAGGAACATCAACAAAATTGACGAATTTGCATCCCATTTCAATAACTTGAACCTAAGATATGATGCAAGCCTAAGAGGGTTCGACCCTAATAATTTCTTTTTAGAACATTTACAAACACTTGGCTTCAACAATTCTTTTTTCAAAAAACACCGGACTGAAAATAGAGACACTGATGATGACACTCCTGCTTCTGAGGCCGACGACATAAACACACTTCAAATCACCACTGAATTGTACAAGCAATAGGGAAAAGTCTCTGGTGAGAAGAGTGTTCAATCGTTGGATAACACTCCCAAAAGTACGACATCCCGGAGCATCGCTCCAACGACCCACCGCAAAAACAAAGCAACTCAGAATTCTTCAAATGGAGGAGGAGATAATGACCCTCCTCACCCTAAAATTGATATTTCTCACAAGATTCTAGTGGACAAGAAGAGAAAAACAATTGTGGGACAGGCGGAAGAGCCCGAAATTGAGAGTGAGAACATGGAACTTGAGCCTGATCTGGATAGCGTATTCCGCTACCTTGATCAAACCAGAGACATGATCTAGCATAGTCATCCAATGGACATAACTGATACCGAAAATTTTGACAAAGATGAATCCTTCATGTTCCAGAGTGTTGTTTTTGACAGCCAGTCCAAAAAATTAATTATTGAAAAAAAAAGATGTAAAAAATAAGAACGAAAAATCTCGTTCAGAGGTTAACCTTGAAAAAATGCGATCGTCCCAAATCTTCCGATTTCACATAATGACCGCAAATTCTCTTGATGATTCGATTAAAGGCATTGAGGCCAAGAATGCCAGACTGAAGGACTGGCTCAAGGAATTGGAAGAAGCTTTGATTCCTATGTCATTGCTTGCCAATCCTTTGGCAATAGCCATGATTGCCACCTCTGCAGCCAAGTTAAAAGGATCCTCCAACCTCCTCACATTGTGTAAAGTATATGTGGAGAATAATATCAAGAAAATAATGGACTCGATTATTGAGTCATAGGAAAGATCACAAACCATGGCCTCCCTTGGAACGAGGGCAGATAATTTTCTTGAACATTTGTAGGCAAAATTAAAAAATGAAGAACGTTTCTATTTAGACCTGGTCCTTCCTTTTGGCACCTTTATCAACAACATGACAGAAACAAGAAGAAGACAACAAGATCTCCCATCCAAAAAACAAATCACTCAATTAAATGCATGCTGGAAAGAAAAAGTGAAGAACCTGTATCTCATTGTCCATTCATGTGCACAAGCCATATCAAAGAAAGAAAAATTATTCACAAAGCTGACCAAAATAGACATAGCCAGAAGGACCAATGACTTCCAAGACGCCAACTTAATCGTCAACTCCTTGCCCTTAACTCGATAAACAGGTTGATATTTTTAAGGCATTTTCTTTGGAAAAGTTTTACAACATCCTTGAATATGGTGAAGATGACATCGACAACTGGCTAGTTAACTATTCGGTACAAAATGAACAAATTGATCAGGCTATGTGTAATCTTTCTATCGATCTAAGGGAATTAGAAAATTAAATTTTCAACATAAAAATCCAGAATGAGATCAACGCCGCCCCCTTGAGAAGCTACATTGAAGAATGGCTCGAGAGGGAATTGAAGCAGGTCATCGACGAAAGACAACAAACAATTCCCATGATTCCAATAGCCGTCGATGACAACAATCAAAAGGCATCAGCAAGAAAATAGCAAAAGGGGTGATATGTACCATCACTGTAAGTCTATATTGATCATATCTTTCTTTCTTTATCAATTCAATTATTCCACTTTTTTAAATAGAAATGTCTAGCCAAAGAATGATACCTTTCAATTTATTCTTTTCAGGTACTACACTCTACCGTCGCCCACTTATTCTTTCCACAATCCTATTTCTTGTACATATTTCTCTTATGTTCTGCGAGAGCCCCAATCCTATTCTATATGACAAACACATTTAAATTTCCAGGAATATGTAACAACCAATATTATTTTTTGATATATTTCAAATAAAATTGTTTTTATCTCCTTTTATATATATATGTCCTCATAAATTTTTATCTTCCACTACGTTGAATGTCAAGAAATTGTTTTTATTAAATTTCAAAACTGTTTTTTTGTCTCCTTTTATATATATTTCCTCATAGATTTTTATCTTCCACTATGTTGAATGTCAAGAAATTGTGTTTATTTAATTTTAATATAACTTTTTTTGTGCTGGCACATATAGAGACAAAATAGACATAAATTTTGAACATAGCAAAATAGATTATATAGTTTCAAAAAATAAATGGGACTCTAGGGGTCACGTGTCATTTACTGCATGGATACCACTTGTGCTCCATGCTGCTTGCCACATCTCCGTTGCAGTTTCCATTTGCCTCTGCTACTTTTTCCCCATCCTTGCGCATTTATTCCCAATTCAACCCGACAGGGACTACGCTGCCATGCATCACTTGTTACTATAAGAAACCCTATGTTCAACATCTAAATTAGTGTAGTAGGTTCGTGGAATGTCATAGATTTAAGTATGCCTATATTTCAATTCAAGGAKAAATATCAAACATAAAGGGCTTCAAAATCCATCTTTCAACTTTATATATATATATATATATATATATATATATATATATATATATATTTCAAGAGCCATTTTACCATAATAGTAAGTATTCAAATTCTAAGTGATTTGAGACTTATATGATTTTGAGACTAAATATAAGAAATAAAGTGTATTATAAGTTAATGAAGAAAGAAATCCTTAATCTAATATTTTTTTTAATCTTTCTTAACTTCAATTCACTTAATTCACTTATATGATTTTGAGACTTTTTTCCAAAAAGAAAATTCACTCAAAAATTATATTAGATAATAATTTATTTTTACACTTCATCATAGGATCCTTATCTATAGCACATGCTATTGGATCCATTCCATACAACCAAAACTAGACATATCACAATCCTGTACATACCAAATAAAACCCCACAAAACATGATAGTTTCTAAGAAGCTCTTCAAAATATTTCTCTGAACCCAGGGAAATATAGTGGAAAAAAAAACTGGACACTGCACTGATATATCAAAAAACATAGAGCCTCCCAATCAATGTCTCTGATTTGAGCTCAAAATTGATACACCGAAAGGATTAAAATAGCTCCATATAGTTTGGAGGGCCCTCCATACCTCCATTCCATCTATAATAAGTTAATCTTCCTGTAGGTTCCGACAATGCTTTTTTTGATAAATATCCGCCACCATGTTGAAATCTCTGTAGATGTGGGAATAATGAATAGTCTGGAAAGATGTCAACAGTTCCAGAATCCTACTCTTCCATCCTTCAATGGAAACAGACTGAATATTTCCGTTTTTCTTTAGCCATTCGATGATCACTTTTGAATCTCCCATCAAATGCAGATTCCCTAAATTAATATACTTTGCTAGAGTGAGCACTGTCCAGGCCCCCAGGAGCTCGACTTTTGTATTTGTTCCACCCCCATAGTTGATTAACCATATGAATTCAATTGTGTCTTTATAGATTATGGAAAAAGACAAAAAATTTGAAGGGACTTCTGGACCCAGAGAGTCTGTCAAAGTTTCTTGAAGACTCAGAGATTGATAGAAACGAAGAAAGGTAAGGCAAGAGAAAATGGCCAAGGAAAAACACCAAAAACCACTAAAAAATGGGTTGCCTCCCCAGTGGACTCACCAATTTTGTTATCGGACTAATCATTAGGTGCAGACACTAACAGATCTCCCTAGATCCACCTGGATCTAGAACAAAACGGGACAGGACATGACTCTTTCCCTAAGTTACGACCATTGAATTAGCTAGTAAGGAGGAACAAGTGACATACCCTTGTATCGCTTCCTTAGGTCTCTGTTGCTCCTGCTTCACTCTGGTGCTCTCGTGAGGTCAAGACCAGGACAACACAAACCAACCAAAGTGAAGATAGAAAAATGCATTCAATCGTCAACTTATGTGTATGATCAAGGAATTACACAATAAATTAAGAATGACTTTATTGGAAAAGGACATGATGTTGTATCATATTAATTGAAAATAGAACATACAACCTGATCGCCTTGATGTCGCAAGCTTCCTTTCAGTGACTCTTGGTTCCAACACACACACTTGCTTTATCTTTTCATGAAGAAGATCCAATTCCTCTTGATAGACCTACTAGAGTCTCCAAGCTTCTGTTCAAGCTGGGTTCTTCACACAATTCCTTCACCAATTCTTCAATTAATCTTCCTTAACCTTTTCCATGAGAATCCTTTCAATATATAGGAAAGGGTGAGATGGTTACATGGATGAGAATGATCCCACCAAATCAGAGAAGCTAGTAAAATGACAACCATACCACTACTGCATTTGGGTCAAATTCCGACGGCGCGTTCGACGCAATTGCCACTTTCTATTGTCGGAAGACCGACAAAACTCGGACCCCCTCAAACGTCGTTTCACATGACGTCGTTTTTCCGACGGCCTAGTTTTCGTCGGTATTGCGACGTTTGAAACGTCGCAATACCGACGTTGCAAATGTGGCAAGACCGACGTTTCAAACGTGGCAAGAGATATGTTGCAAACGTGGCAAGACCGACGTTTCAAACATGGCAAGAGAGACATTGCAAATGTGGCAAGACCGACGTTTCAAACGTGGCAAGACCGACGTTTCAAACGTGGCAAGAGAGACGTTGC
>ML799665.1:145989-166513 GCA_009831015.1 Picea engelmannii
TTTTCTCAATATATAAGAATGTCTATCCTTTTGCAGTGAACAACTTATTGAAGTTGTTCCAAGTCAAACAAGTTTAAATATTTGTAATTGAACATCTTGGCCTAAGAAGAAAGTGTCCAATTGCTCTCAAATTGGTGCTAAGATAAATCCTTAAATCCACCCAAAATTTTGTTAAGACAAACAAAAAAAACATGAAACCATAATTTACAAACAGAACTTCAATTCAACTATTCTCTGACAATGGAGAATTCGAGAAAAATCTATGTCAAATGAGAGTTCAGGAACAACTTCAGGAGTGAAATGTATGTCAAATAATAACTTGCTCATAACCTCATGAGTGAAAAGGGATCCGTAAATGAACAACTTGCCTTAAGATAAATGTGTTTGAATGCAAGACCGACGTTAACGTGGCAAGAGCAACGTTAACGTGGCAAGACCAACGTTAACGTGGCAATTGCAACATACATCTTCACAAACGTGGCAAGAGAGACATTCCAGTGGAAAATTTGGCAAGAGTGACGTTAACATGGCAAGACCGACGTTAACGTGGAAATTCTGACATACATCTTCACAAACGTGGCAAGAGTGACGTTCCAGTGGAAAACGTGGCAAGAACGACGTTCTAGTGGAAAACGTGGCAAGAGCAACGTTAACGTGGCAAGACCGACATTAACGTGGCAATTGTGACATACATCTTCAAAAACGTGGCAAGAGAGACGTTCCAGTGGAAAACGTGGCAAGAGAGACGTTCTAGTGGAAAACGTGGCAAGAGCGACGTTAACGTGGCAAGACCGACGTTAACGTGGCAAGACCGACGTTATCGGGTAACATGAATTTTTTTTTTTATAAATTTCCTCTATTTTGCGACAATATGGACAATTTTGTCCATAACACCGCAAATAAAACGTCGGAATTTTTACAATATGTAGTAGTGTACGAATGCCAACTCATTTTCTAGAAGATTCCCTTCTAGAACCCTCAAGACTTCTTCTCTTTTCCAAGTTTGAAAACAAGTTCGCACCCTGTGTAGAGAGCAATCTGCGAGAAGTTTGCACCCTAGATGAAGGTGGCCTGCGAGAATGGGTCATTCTCACACACTAGGCCATATGTAGCCTGTGAACTCACCTTGAAAATATGTTTTCTGGAAGGAGATAAATGCCACTTTTCTTAGGAGAACGTTCTTGTTGGGAACCTGAGTACACCATTGTTAATACATCACCAAGATGACCAAAATCATGTGTAACAGAATGCCCCCCAAAGCATGAGGCTAGAATCAGTGACAGTCGAAATACTTTGTAAACTGTGTGTGTGTGTCGGAAACCAAGAGCGCACCTAATTGGAAACCTGCAAACAACCAAGCATCTGCAGAATATCATACTAGTTCTGAGGTAGGCATTCCCATACTCAGATCATGGACAGATGACATCATAAACATAGGTCATGGCCACCAATCATACACCGTGGATCCTTGCCGTCAAAATATCACATAGCCACCAAGAATACACTGTGGATCCATGCAAGAAGATTCAAATTAAGACGACATAGCCACGAGACATACAAAGTGGATCTATGTGTCAGTAAATTATACATATTCCATCACAACCTGGATCAAAGAGATGAGATCCAGGGTCTTCAATCTCGTCACCTGGAAGTACGAATCTAACCATGTGATTACATGTGTTGAAGTCGAACATCGTAGAAACCACTTGATTACCGATCATTGATGAAACCGTTAACAAGTGCGAGGGAAATCACCATTAATGTCAATGACTCCCAAGGTACACTAGTATAATCCACCGAATGTGAATAAATGAGTTGAGGTCGAACATTCGACAAAATCTCCTGATTAGGGGTCCATGATGAAAACCCACTGTCGAAAGCGAGGAAACCTGCCATTGTGGCATGCAAGTTCCAAGGTACCAAATAATTTCTAAGTCTTGTTTCTGGATAATGAGTTGGAGTCGACAGAACAAAACTCATCATGGGAGGGCCTTGATGTATCCCCCATCAATGACACGAAATGAGTTATAGATTTTGAAGGTGAAATAGAGTATGATGTAAGTTGGACTGGACACATGGAAGGCCGACACAGAGAGAATGGACAACTGCAGATGGCCGACTCAATTTCAGATGAAATTCTCTTGAACATATGAATGACACGACCAATGATTTGGCAGCACCGACTCAGACACGACTCAGGATATGACCTTGTAGCAAGTCGAATGAGAGACAAATGGATTTCCCAAACCGGCTTCAGATAATGAATAGGGGGGGTGTCATGTTCAAGAGTGACACTTACTGCCAATAATATGAATACGAAAACATATCCCTTTCCCAAGTTTTCCCCCCACCATTTTTGGCGAGTACCTCTTTATTTTTATGCAAGATTGAGGAGGATAACATATGCTTGTTGATGTAAGCTCATCCTTCGGATGAGTCCTTCGGAGTATGTTTAACGAACCCTAGGAAGGAGTGGTTCGGTCCCATTACGTGTCTTTCGATGTTTGTTTAACGAGTCCAAAGATAGAAAACTCGAAGGTTTTTCATGATTATAGAGTCTGGAAAAACACTCAAAATAGAACTCTCTCAGTTCCTTTTTCGTAAAATAGTCTGATGAGACTGAAAAATAGATAAATTATTGCTCAACAGATGCTTTCTTCAAATACTTTAACAACTGTGAAAATAGCAAGGTCGCTCGACAATCTTTTCATGTTTAGAGAGTCTGAAAAGAGCTTAAAGAGGACTCCAGGGGGTTCCTTTTTCGTATAACCTTGTTGAGCCCGAAAAAGTGATAAAAGTGCGCTCGATTATGTTCTCATGTATTTTCGAGCGTGAGAACGGACAAAGACCAAGCTTGAGGTTTTGTGCAAAAAACCATAAAAAACAACTTAAACATGCGATGAAAAAGAGAAAAAATCTGTATCCCTGTGTATGGACGTCGAAGTCGTTATGTCTGCAAAAAATCGCACTCATAAGGGTATTAGGCATTAGGTTTAATAAATAAAACAATTATAAAAACCAACAAAAATGGTAAAAGTAAATATAAGTGGGTAAAAGTTCTTTTTACCATAGTCATTGTAACTTTGCCAAGATGTTAGCCCAAAACCCCTCTTTTGCCCTTGAATTTCGGCGCCCGATTGCGGAAGGTATGAACAACCATTTGGCGAACCGTCTCTGACAGTGAGGTAAGCTCCTTGTCTTCTATCTTTTCATGGTTCAATTTTTAATTTTCATTGGTAAATTTCAAGTTTTTGAGCTTGTTTTAGGGCTCAAATTTGCGCTCAGGCATTCTCGCAAGCTAGCCACATGGGACCTGTGAGAATGCATGATTCTCGTAGGTGGCCCCAAAGGCACCTGTGAGAACCTCGCACTGTGCCAAAGAGGCACCTGCGAGAACCACAAAGTGAAAAAATTCTTTAATTTTTGCTCAATGAAAAATGTACCAAGTCTTGAAGAGAGTTGTTGACCTTCTTCTTATGTGTCTTATGCAGGCATTTGGCTGTCACCATGGTTCTGGAATGGCATAAAAGAGAGCACAAAGAAGATGATGCTATTGTCGGGAATAACCCAAGCACCATTGCCGCTTTGCGAGACTGTGGTCTCTTGAAATTCTTTCAGATCTCGGGTATGAGGGCCCAAGTCAGGCTGTTGGAGTACCTCGTTCATATGTGGGACGTGGACCAACGAGTATTCCACGTAGGGGTCCACACATTGTCCTTGGATATCGAGGACATTTATTTCTTGACAGGACTGTCATGGCATGGGTACCACGCTAGCTTGACTGGTAGCCAAGGTGGTGCGCTGCCTATGAGTGAATACTGTCGTTTGTACTGTGTTCCAGAGGCGGAAAGAAGCAAAGGAAAAGTGGCCATTTGGGGGGTGCGGGATTTGACCCTTCGCACTATTTTTTTCACCATTGCTCATATGGATGGGAGCGTTGCTCCACACATGGCTCTCCAGAGATACTTTCAGTATGCCATAGAGTGTACTGAGCCTTGGGTTTTTAACTGGTCAGACGCAGTGCTTCATAGCGTGAAGAGGCAGTTGACTAAATGCAGGAGAGGTGACCTGAAGAAATTCGGGTACGGGTCATTGTTGGTGTCCTTATTTCTTGAGAGGGTTCCCTTGCTGAGGTTGCAGGTTGAGTGGGGTTTATCGGCTCCAGAGGATCTGAGAATGCTGAGGTGGTGTAACCTCATGGCCCGGCATGTAGTTGGACCAATCATCAAATACAATGATTCCTTCTTTGACTGGTTGCGACCACAAATGTTGATGGTCGATGATTATGCCTATGCCGGGTTGGACTTTCGAGGGGATCCGAACTTGGCCCTGCCCAAGGGCACTTAGTGGGAAGATCTCGGTAAGAGGTACACATTTTTTACTTTTTAAATGTTTTTGTGAATTTTATCATATGCAAATGTTTTTTATGTTTTTCCAAGGTATAATTACAAAAATTCTTTTTTGATGACATAGACATGGGGCCTTATCGACCTACGGGTACTTCTCCTATTCAGCGACGAGGAGAGGTGGCTCCAGTGCCACGATGGGAAGCTGAAAATTATGAGGCAGTGGAACAAAACTTAGAGGGTTTGACTATAGACATTTAGGACATGCCTCTTGGAGAGGTCCCATGACGTTATCAGCGTCATACGGTGGGGGTGTAAAAGTTTCTTGGCCGACTACTTCATAGGGTTTCCTGGGCAGTCATGTGTTATCGTGAACGTCATCCATGACGTCACTTTGTAGAAGCTATGAGATTCATATTTTGAAATTTTGGTCCTTGGACATAAATTTTTTGTAAAAAACTTTTTGATCGTTATATATACATACGACATCTACCGACTTATCTTGTGTTGTGTGATACTTGTGATGTGATTGATTTATAAATGACCCAAATGTCTGTCTAATACATAGTTAGCTAATGCATCAATTAATGTATTTATACATCTAGGAATATGTTGATACTCAATATAATCAAAAGAACATTCCAAGAGGCGAATTCACAAATATACCCGTAACAAAGTAGGACTTCAAATAGCATAGACATTACTTAATTGTAGTACTACGAGCTGCGAATTGATTCACACAACCAAGTGACGGATACCAAGTGAGATAGCATCAATCAACAATTCGATAACGATGCTATACTCTGCAATATTGTTAGTCACATGACCAAGGCACACACCTCGTAGAGTGACAAGTTCGTTCGTAGGGGCGTAAATTGACCACGCAACATAAGCAAGGTTCTGAGTACTACGGCTAGCGCCATCATCGAAGCCAATGTGGGGTAGCGAAGACTCCGACATCTGGAAATCAAACACAACGTCACATAAGGGCAGCGACCAGATAATGAAAAAATGAACTACAGTAACACACAAGAAGTATGATATAATAAAATACAATTACTCATGCACAGATGATATTATGCATAGTACTTATTTAAGTACAACCCATTTCTGGGTTCACTCAAAGGGATACCATCGTAATCTACTAACTCATAGGCTCCTTTCTCCAAAACTCGTCTAATGATATAAGGACCTCGCCACATGGCTTTGAATTTTCCATCTCCTAGCATATCTCAATATTGTTCATAAAGGAGGACCAAATCTCCTTCGGAGAAAACGCGCGGCTTGACATGTTTGTCGTATTGGGCCTTGACACATTTCTTTTGGGATTCTATGACTAGGGTAGCATTGCGTCGAGTTTCGTATAATCGCATGAGATACAACAGATGTTCTTCCTCAGCCGAAGTGTTTGGTAGCAGTTTGATGGCTAGTTTTAAAGAGGGTATCTTGCATTCAATCGGGAGGATGGCTTCTAGATCATAGACTAACCGGAAAGGTGTAAACCCTGTAGCGGACTTAACTAATTCCTGTAAGCCCACAATGATGAAAAAAACATTGTGTGCCAACTTGTTTTGTGAATCCCTATCATTCGTCGAAGCATGGTTATGAGAACTTTGTTAATCGCTTCGACTTGTCTGTTGGCTTGTGGGTAATAGGGCGTTGAGTTTTCATGGCGAAGACCCAAATTTTCAGTGAGTTCGGACATCATGAAGTTTCTAAAGTGGCTACCGTGATCAATGACGATAGCCTGAGGAACACCAAAACGAGCTATGATGTGATTGAAAATGAATAATGTTGCGGACTTTCCAGTATTGTCAAATGTCGGCATCGCCTCGGCCCATTTCGTAAAATAATCTACGGCTACAATAATGTATCCATGCCCCCCGACCGAGTGGGGGTGACATGTCATGAAATTGATACCCCATTTCGCAAAGGGACCAACGGAGACCACAGGGTGAAGAGGAGCAGGATGTGATCGTATCTTATGATTATAGGTCTGGCAAGCGTGGCTTTTTTGGATGGCGATTATGCAATCATTAAATAAAGAAGGCAAAAAATACCCTACTCATAAGATCTTATGGGCAGTAGCATACCCGGACATATGACCACCACAGGCTCCAGAATGGCAGTCATTTAAGGCTTTCTCAGCTTTGTCGAATGTGAGGCAGCATCGAAAAACTGAGTCAATCCCATGATGATAAAGAGTATCCCCGAGGATAATATATTGACGGGCTTGGTAGCGTATTCGACGTCGGTCAGTACTGTACAAATTGGGCTGGAAAGTATGGGTTTGGAGATATATGATGATATCACCATACCAAATATCATCAGAACTAATTAGGAAAAGGGATTCATCAGGTAATGAATCGGCTGCTACATTTTCCGTTTCAGAGTAGGGAAAGTCGCATATCAACTCGACAAACACTAAGGACTTCTTGGACTTAGCTCGTTCGAATTCCAAGTCAAACTCCTGGAGTATCACGATCCATTTGGAGTATTTTCCCCCTAGCAATTGACACGTGAGAATGTGTTGCAGTTAGAAATTATTGTAGTCTTGCGAGAGAGGGTATAGTGCCGGAAACGTTGAACTGCTTGGACGACTGCCAAGGCCAGTTTTTCGACATGTAAATACTTGGTTTCGGTAGGCGTTAGACTTCGACTCAAGTAATAGATAACATGTTCATCATGAGAATCATCCTCTTGGACGAGAACCATAGCAATAGTGTAATCCGAGGCTGCGAGGTAGAGGAAATAATTACGACTGTACTCGGGGGGGGAAGAGAAGCAAAGCACGTGTCAGGGACAGTTTCAAATATTCGAAGGCTTTGTTTGCGATGGTATCCCATACGAACTCAGACCCCTTTTTGAGGAGTCGCGTAAATCCAAGAGTTATCTCGGCGTAGTTTGGGATGAAACGACAAAGAAAGTTTGCCTTCCCTTGCAAAATTTGTAACTGGCGAAGTGTAGAAGGAGGAGGAAGATTGAGAATCGCCTTGACCTTTAAAGGATCTACCTTGATCCCTTGACGTGAAAAGATAAAGCCTAGAAGTCGGCCGGATTCTACGCAGAAAACGCATTTGTGAGGATTTAAGCGTATATGGTAAAATCGACAGCGGATGAAAATGGCTTGGAGGTGGATTGGATGATCGACTTGGCATGGAATGAGCAGGTAAGTCATCAAGATATGGTTGCACGATGTGCTTGATATCATGGAAGGCATAAGACATAGCGCGTTGAAAAGTTGCGCCAATGTTCTTTAGACCGAAAGGAAGTTTCCAATAGGCGAAAGTGCCCCAAGGACAAATGAAAGTGGTTTTGTGTTGATCCTCGGGAACAATATTGATTTGATTATATCCAGAGAAATCATCCATCAGAGAGAATATTTCGCTTCTGGTGCAATCGTCGACAATACGATCGACGAAGGGGGTAGGAAAGTTGTCTTTAGGACAAGCTTTGTTGATATCCCTATAATCAATGCATACGTGGATTGTGCCTTGTTTCTTGTCGATCGAGACAAGATTGGAAACCCAGTCAGTGAGGGCCACCGGGTAAATAAAGTCAGCTTTGAGAAGTTTCTCAACTTCAAGCTTGATAGCAGCCGCTTTACGAGGGTGAATTGGATGAAGGCATTGCGGGATGGGTTTAGCGTCTGGGTATGTCTTAATCTCATGTATCACAATGTCAGGGTCGATGCCCGACATTTCGTCATAGCTCCAGGCAAAGACATCACAAAATTCTTTGAAAAGTGACTTGTAGGTGATGATTTCCTCAGGGGAACATGAAGCTCCGATATGCACATTTTTGACAATTCCAGGTTTGATGGATATGTCGAGGGGAATAGTGGGTGAAGTATTGCTTAAGTTCCCTTTGAAAAACACATCGTGTGTGGACTCAAGAATAGTGGAAATGACAACAACGGTCGACGGGGTCGAGATTCGTTGGTAGCTCTCGATGGTGTGTTGTTCCAGGAAGAGGATGGAACGATGATGTCCATCATTCCAAGGGGTGTCTTCCATGACAGACATAATCATCTCATCTGTGGGAAAAATGACACAGAAATGATCTGGAGATAACTCACCAAGAGAGGGGGTATAAGGGGTTGTCGATTGAATGGCCTGATAGGAAGATTCAACCAGACTCAAAGGCATTTCATCGCCATAACGAAGATAATCGTCGGGGTCAGGTACCATCCATGGGTAGTGAGATGCAGGGGTTCCGTGAATAGAGGTGGAGATCATGTTAATTGAAGCGACAGACGAGTGTGGAACATCGGGTGGTGGAATGGGGAAAGTACCCATTAACGAAGAGTCTTTGAGAAGACCTACACTGACGTTCTCATAACCTGGTGGGGTTTTAGCAATGAACGGTATGTTGCCAGTACGCTTATCCGAGTTAAAGGAGGCTAATTGGTCGACGGTGATTACCTTTCCTTGATGTGGGAAACGTACAACATGAAAAAGAGTCGACACAACTGCGTGCATGGAATCAATCCAGCTACGACCAAGTAGAAGATTGTAATCAAGAGGAGCATCAAAGAATTCCAATTTGACTTGGACCGTTTTGCCTTCTAGTGTGATTGGCAATGAAAGAAGGACACCGTAAGGCTTAAAACCGGAGCCATTGAAGGCTTTGAGTGTGTTATGGGATTCAGTCAAAGAGGGAGAGATGATGGCTTTCCAGCAGGTAACAGACATGACACATGTCGAGGCACCCTCGTCGATAATGGTTCTACAAATGTTTTTGTTGGAGAAAATCACTTGGATTTGGAATGCAAGTTGAGGGGGTAACCTTGGAATATGGTCTTCCAAGTCAAAAATTATTAAATTTGTGTTTGTCGGGTCGATTCCACCAATATCTTTCAACAGTGCCTTCCATTGTGTGGGACAACTTTGAAGGACTTCGAGGGCTGACATCGCGGAAAGTGCTTGGGTCAGATCTTCAACAATGCTATAGTTCTGGGCAGCACGAGCATGAGGATTGAAAGACGATTTCCGAATGATGCCCTTTGGAGGAGGGTGAAGAACTGTGTCAAGGCTCGGTCGTTCGAGATGAAGAGGACTGTTGGTAGGTGGAGTCATGGGAGATGGTTGGACCACTGAAGGAGGTATAACATCAAACTTCTCTTTAGAGGGAGAATAATCTTTGGCTTGAGTGGTAAGTGCGATGTCATTCTTCTTTGAATTGCCAGTACACATCAATACATAGGATGTAGTGGAAGGGGAAGGTTGGTCATGAATGACCAATTGGGCCTATTGTTGAGAGGGGAAGGGTTGGGACAAAACGACTGGAGTGGGTGGTTTCAGGGCCCCTTGAAGGAAATTAGTAACCTCGGCGCGGCATGAACAATCCTTCATGTAGTGATCATCACCATAGATAAGACAAGGGTATCGGGGTTTGCGCTTATCCCTATCGTCAACAGGTGGAGTTTTGGTTTTCTCTGCTTGTGAAGTATTTTTGTCCTCCTTAATCTTACCCTTTCCCTTTCTAGATTTTTTTTTACTGGCTGGGGTAGATTGAACCGCATTTACCTCAGAAGTCTTGCCGGTGAGAGGGGTAGGAGATGGAGCATTTTGAACATTAGAAGAAGCGGGTTTGGGGTTGTTGCTCAAGGCGGAATGTGGTTGGGCATGGAAAGTGCCAATCACACCGTCGGATGCATGAAAAGCAGTTGGAGTAGTTGGAGTGGCCGAAGTGGAAGGACGAGGTGCATCAGGGAGAAAGTCATAAAGAGTACCCATTTGTGAGTAAACGAGGTCAAGGTATTGAGCACGATTTATGGCCCGTTCTTCCGTGACAACTCCACCCATGGAAATGTCACGACTGATGTCATTCATGAATGATTTTGTGAACCATTCTGCCAGCAACTGATTGGGAAGTTCGAGTTTGATGAGATGTCATCTCTGTCACCACTCATGAATGTGATCGGATATATGAGTGGCTTTGTTTTGTTTGAAATAACTCAAAATCTCGGTCCCTGTTTCATAATGGACCGGTAACTGGTAGTGGGTGAGGAAAGCCATAGCTAGGGTGTTGAAGTCGGTGAAGAAACCTCGTGGTAATTCTATATACCACTTCGCGGCAGAACCTTTGAGGGTTCTTTGAAAAAGACGTAAACGAATAGAGTCATCCATCAAGGAGTTGGATGAGCACCAGAGGTGAAAAGTCATCACGTGATTGTTCGGGTCCTCTCCCTCGTTGCCATCGAATTTAGGGATGTCAGATGGTAACTTGGCAGGTATAGCGGGCCATTGGGGAGAGTGACAGATTGGATCATTTAAAATCCTTGACAGATCTGGGAGGTCCAAAGTGGCCAAGAAGGGTAACGGTCTATTCACATGCGGGTACTGGTGGCTTTGGGGAGGGAGTCTCGTTGGAAAACCAATGGGACCATAAGCAGTCTGCATATAATGTGAAGACCCAAGCAGATTCGACGGTTGTTGTGGAGGAAAGTAGCTCATGGGATTGTATCCTTGAACTGGGACGTGAGTTTGAGCATTCGAGCCCCAAATAGGATTGGACGTACCTAGATATGGTTGGCTTATACTAGGGGGTATAACGGATGTAGTCAGAAGTTGTTGCCCCCCAGTCGATTGAGGATTATGTTGTATTAGATGGTTCCAATACTGGGCCAAGGATGGAGGTATATTTTGTCCATAGGGTGCGGTCGGTGGGGGTTGTCCTCCAATCGGGGGTTGAGTCCCAATTGGGGGTTGTGTTCCAATTGGGATTTTTGTTCCAATAGGAATTTTCCCTACAAGGGGGGGTTGAGTCAAATATCCTTGGTGAAATTGTCCACCGACAGGAATCTGGTAATTTGGTGTGAACGACGAAATGGTGCCACTAGGATTGGTGCCACCGATAGAGGATGGAAAAGGTCCTCCGAAAGAGGGTTGAGGAAGTGTTGGAATGAAACCGGGACAAGAGTGCCTAGAAGAAGAGGGACCACTAGGAGTTCCAGATGGAGTTTGCGTAGGAGTGGGAATAGAAGCATTCAACGCACGATATCCGGGTGGAAGTGTCGGGGTGACAATGGGTGAGAGCGGTGTGCCAATGGGGGCTTGACTAGTCGCTGTAATCCCGGTGTGAATACTTGTAGTATCTGTGTAATGGACCATTTGTAAAGGGAGGGTCAAGATGTGGTCGGCTCGTGGAGCTTCTGTACTAGGAAAATAATAAGCAGTAGTAAAAGGTACTGCGTCTGGGTCAGAAGTTTCGGGGAATGCAGGTGAGACGGTGATATCAACGCCTGCTCTTGAACCAAAAATATCCCGTCTAAAAATGCCAGTAGTCCAAAAAGGATCTTGGCCCTCCGGTCCTAGAAAAGGTCCAGTTGGTGATCCAGAAGACAAAACAACTAAGTCTCCGGAAGAATTTACTCGCATAATACGTCTCTCAGAATCAGGGCTAAGTCGAAAGTCCTCTCGAGAATTGGTAATTCAGAACCGTTCTAGAGAGTCAGTTATTTCCACTTGTGGAGTGGTGACGTCTTGGACTTCACTCTATTGAGGAGAGCCCTTTGGTGAGCTTATAGGCAGGGGTTGAGAACCTTCCATATTTTCTGGAGGTAAGCCCCGCATTCTACGTGAACGACATGGAGGGTCTATCGTGAACGAGTTACAAACTTATGAAGAAAATCTTGTGGTCAACTTGGGTAAACAAATAGCATGCGCTAGTAAACAGAATCTAGGAAACAATACCAAGCAAAAAAGACCTTCTAATTCTGAATTCACTAGTTGGTGATGAAATCCAACGTCGCAACAACAAGACGAGAAGGGGCTGGGCTAGGGTGGAAAAGTTACGTTGACGACCTGCTTAACAGACTTACACCTTGGTGCAAGCTCCCACACATAATCATGGGTATACCCTCCAAGGAGCCCGAGTGAGTTTGGCTAACGTTGATTCTAGGTACCGTGAAGACTTGCCCCTTCACAGTCACCTTGTGTAAGATCCTAAGAAGATAGGCCACTAAGTTTACCACTGACAACAATAAAGCCTGGGGGGACAGTCGACAGTCCGATCCACACACAAGGGCGGGGTATCTAGCCCGAAATCAACTCGAGAGGCTTCCACTCATCATTGTGGGTATACCTCCAAGTGACCCCCTTAATACGTGCAATCTCTACACCGATATCAACGAAGCAGGGTGAGTAACTCTGTCAATATCAATGCAACCTCGGGTTTGACCCTTGTGTGAGAAGGGCTTCCCAGGAAAAAATGTTGTAAATGGAATTTGACACTCCTTAACACAAGATGCTATTGTGTGTTTTGTGCTTTGGAGAGTGTATCTCTCTGCCTATTCCAAAGCTCTAGCCTAGCTAATTGTTGGTGTAATAGAGTCCTAGAAAAGAGTTACTAGTTAAATTTTAAAATTGCGCAATATTATTAAGGGATGTTGTTACTCAAAGGAAACGGAGATGAAACTGATGTTGTGTGAGACTCTGACCCAACAATGCAAAGATAGGAATGAAAGATATCAATTTCCGTTCGATGAATCCTATGTACATGAGGGAAAGAGAAGTGTTCCGGAACAATATTGAACTACGATACACAATCTTCTTTAAAATGCAATCTTCAACGGATCATGTGAAAATGACAATTCTATATTTGTTCTGTTTCAACAATTGATTTCCAATATTTTCAAAATGAAAATGATTTTAAAAAGAAAAATGTTTTTTACTTTTCAAAAAGAACCACCATGATGGTGAAACTAAGGAAAACCAATAACTAACGAATAAGCAATAAACAAAACCCAAACCAATCTTTCAATGGAGACAAAAATGACAAGCAGACAAGACTAGTCTTTTCAATTGCATGAGAACAATGATTTTCCAAATAATGAGCAAATGAGAAAGACAAACAATCCCAACTTTCAAACCAATCACCGGCTCCTAACCAAACAAGTACTCCGATTCCAGGATCAGAGATTATATCCTTGCTAAGAAAAGTCAAGAGATGAGAGTGTAGAAAAATATGGACAAGAAGAGCCTTTGATTTCCGAAGACTGATCGTGCACAAAATCTGAAGTCAAGAAACAATCAACCAGTGGCTTAAGAAGTTCTTATTAGACACCTATACAAATCTGGGCATTTGAGCATACAAAAGCCTTAATTCCAAAAAATTTTAAAATGGGTTTGCAGGCTATCAGTAATGTACAGTGCGAGAATGGAGCATTCTCGCAGGCTGGCTTCAAGCAGAGTGTGAGAATATCACACTATACTGAAAGGCAGAGTGCAAACTCAAGGGGTTTGCGCAGGCCACAGAGGGGTTCAATGCGAGAAGGCTTGAAACTAGTTAAAATTTTGGAAAAAGAATTTTTTTTTGAAGGGACTTCTGGACCCAGAGAGTCTGTTAGAGTTTCCTGAAGACTCAGAGATTGATAGAAATGAAGAAAGGTAAGGCAAGAGCAAATGGCCAAGGAAAAACACCAAAAACCACTAAAAAATGGGTTGCCTCCCCAGTGCAGTCGCCAATTTTGTTATTGGACTAATCGGTAGGTGCAGACACTAACATATCTCTCTATATCCACCTGGATCTAGAACAAAATAGGACAAGACATGACTCTTTCTCTAAGTTACGACCATTGAGTTAGCTAGTAAGGAGGAACAAGTGACATACCTTTGTATCACTTCCTTAGGTCTCTGTTGCTCCCACTTCGCTCCGGTGCTCTCGTGAGTTCAAGACCAAGACAACACAAACCAACCAAAGTGAAGATAGCAAAATGCATTCAATTGTCAACTTATGTGTATGATCAATGAATTACACAATAAAGTAAGAATGACTTTATGGGAAAAGGACATGCCGCTGTATCATATTAATTGAAAGTAGAAGATACAACCTGATCGCCTTGATGTCGCAAGCTTCCTTTTG
Source organism: Picea engelmannii (assembly GCA_009831015.1). Lineage (NCBI taxonomy): Eukaryota > Viridiplantae > Streptophyta > Pinopsida > Pinales > Pinaceae > Picea > Picea engelmannii. The sequence continues at coordinate 160,203 of ML799665.1, forward strand.
GTGACTCTTGGTTCCAACACACACACTTGCTCTGTTTTTGCATGAAGAAGATCCAATTCCTCTTGATAGACCTACTAGAGTCTCCAAGCTTCTGTTCAAGCTGGGTTCTTCACACAATTCCTTCACCAATTCTTCAATTAATCTTTCTTAACCTTTTCCATGAGAATCCTTTCAATATATAGGAGAGGGTGAGATGGTTACATGGATGAGAATGATCCCACCAAATCAGAGAAGCCAATAAAATGAAAACCATACGAATGCCAACTCATTTTCTAGAAGATTCCCTTCTAGAACCCTCAAGACTTCTTCTCTTTTCCAAGTTTGAAAACAAGTTCGCACCTTGTGTATAGAGCAATTTGCGAGAAGTTCGCACCCTAGATGAAGGTGGTCTACAAGAATGGGTCATTCTCGAACCCTAGGCCATATGTATCCTGCGAACTCACCTTGAAAATATGTTTTCTGGAAGGAGATAAATGCCACTTTTCTCAGGAGAAAGTTCTTGTTGGGAACCTGAGTACACCATTGTTAATACATCACCAAGATGACCAAAATCATGTGTAATAGTTGTGAAGTCCCCAACCTCCATTTTTCTTTGGTCTGGACAACAATTCCCAATTGCACAAATGGAAATGCTTCGAACCAAAATGCCCACTCCAAAGAAAGTGAAACATCAACTTCCTGATCTTTATTATAACAGATCGAGGAATAAACTCCATTGACATCTAATAGACTGCTTGTCCCTCCAACACTGATTTAATAAGGATGTATATGCCGCAAATCGATAGCGATCTATAGCACCATAAGTTGATTTTATTTGCAATCTTTGACACCAGCCATTCCCAATCACATGCCTTCTGAATCCTTGTCTTAAGATGATAACCCAAATAATTAAAGCCAATCGCCAGAGCACTAAAATTGTAAGGGAGAAAAGTTTTGAAAGCTTCCAATTCACCCTCTGTGATTCCTTCATAGTGAACTGTAGTCTTCGACTGATTGACAGCTAGACCCGACGCATTACAAAAAAATATATAATAGTACAAATTTCTTTCCACTCTACTAGGAAAGCCTTTGACATAATGAGAATGTCATCCACAAATAGAAGATGAAGGATTTTTAATAATATAGAGACTTATACCTATCATCTTTCCTTGACTGATACTATCTTTTAGTAAGAGAATGAGTCCCTCCATAACTAGAATAAAGATCAAAGGTGATAAGGGACAGCCTTGATGTAACCCCCTTCTGCTTTTGATAAATTCAGTGGCCTCGCCATTTATAAGGACATCAAAGATTGCAGAAGTTACACATGACATTATCCAATTTTTCATTTGTAAGCTGAAACCCCCTTTAAGTAGCATCAACCTAAGAAGTACCCAATCAATACAATCATATGCCTTCCTAAGATCCAACTTTAGAACAAGCAACTTCAAAATTTTCTTTTTGATGCTATGGAGACTTTCGTGCGCCATCCCAATCACATCTTGAATTCTCCTTCCTTTTAAGAACCCCAGCTATTCTTCTGAGAGATATCTGGACATATAAGGTTTAATACTATTTACAATGATTTTTGAGATCACCTTATAACAAAGGTTGCACAATGAAATCAGACGATAGTCTTCAAAAGTGCTCGGCTTGTTGGATTTCGGAATTAAAGTAAAAAAAAGTCGAGTTTAAGCTTCCAGGAATAGATCCTAACATTCTTGATTCTTCCACCATCTCAAGCAGATCTGACCCCACAATATCAAAGAAGAAGGTGAAAAAATCAACTGTCTAGTCGTTCGACCCTGGACTCTTATCCTTTTTAAAAAGAAAGAGAACAGATTTCAATTCCTCAAGATAAACATGATTATACAAATTACATGACTCATCATCGTTTACCATCCGAGGAAAGAGTTCAGTAATTTTTTATTGATCACTGGTACTTGAGGAGGGATGATCCTTGTAGAAATTTCTATAATGATGGCTTCTTACTTCCTTTAAATCACTTTGATTTGTAATATTTCCTCCGAAAGCATCCTTAATCTCCCAAACATGCTTTTGAGCCCTGTTATGGGTGGCACATTTATGAAAAAAAATAGTATTACTGTCTCCACTAGCCATCCAGATAGCTCTACTTGACAACCTCCATTGTTCTTCTATACCTTTCAGGATGGTATTTCTTTCTCATTCCATCTGTCGCAAAGATGAATCCAACATCGAATTTGTTGGATCATAAGCTAGTCAGGCAATCAGTTCTTTAATGTTTAACTCTAGAATTTCCATCTTTTCTTTATTTTGGGCTAGTTTCTCTTTGATCATAAATTTAGCTTCCAAAAAATCCTACGTTGTTTGCTTGCTTCAGTCTGGAAAATAGGGTCACTCCAAATATTGTTGACCAATTCCACAAAGTCCTGATCTTTCAGCCAATGATCATTTAGTTTTAAGGGGTAGGTTTTAAAGCGTGAAGGAAGATCCAGTTGAAGAAATACTAACACATGGTCTGATATATACGAGAGATCCACCCATGATTGGTAATGGACAACATCAGATAACAAATCTTTAGTAGCAAGAACTCTATCCAACCTCCTTGCAATCACATCATTTCCACTGTGCCCATTTCACCATGTAGGGATGAGCTTTACCCGCTTGACATCAATCATTCTGTTTATTGAGAAATGGTCTCTATAATATAATTCCAACGTCCCTGGCCCGAATGATCCTCCCCAGACCTCGTCCGGAGTTAAAACAATGTTTAAGTCGCCTGCAATGATTAGGTTCTTGATTGATAAAATACCACTGTCTTCAATAGACTTCCAGAATTGAATTTGATTGGAACATGGTCCATACATATTAAGTATGGCCAATATCCTATCGTTTTTTAAACACCTACCTATTAACAACATACCACCAATAGTAAGGAAAGGAACAAATTCATAAATAGACGGATCCCAAGAGACTAAGAGTCTCCCTGAGCTGCCCAAAGAATTAATTGCACCTAACACCCAAGAAGGTCGTAAACGAGTCATGAAATCCCTATCTCTAGGAGCATCTACCAAGGCTTCTTGTAGTAAAACTATATCAGGGTGATTAGTTTCCAGGAGTCTCTGAACCGAGGCCAATTTGAGGGTGCCTCCAACCCCTCTGATGTTGAGGGAAATTAATAACATTATTTAATCCTCGCAAGGACCTTACATGATCTAAGAGCCTCACTATCGGTGGAGGGAGAAATCACAACTTCAATTTGTGAAAGAATTTATGCCTGTTTTTTCCGTGTACTTCGGGTCTTTAAAGGAGAAAGTTCAATGCTAATGCCTCGTGACCAAGCATATTATTTCCCCTCCTTCCCATACTTAACCTTTGAGGTGGATGCTTCCAATTCCCCGGAAGTATTATGAATGGCCTTTCCCATAAAAGTTGGTAGTTTAATCAATGATGACTTGTCTCTAATAAAAGGTATCAAAGAGTCCAAGATCTCTATCAGTGATGAATCACCCTCCTCGACCTCTCTAAATCCAGGTTCAACCACTGAAGCTGAGTTTGGAGGAACATGAGAAGAGGGCCGAGGGCTAGGAGAATGACGGGCAACTAAAGACTGTGTGGGCTGAAGAGTATTCTAAAATGTACAATGTGGTAAGAAAGGACCCCCCAACCCCAACCCAGAATCAAGGTCCCCAGACCCAGGACTAACAACGACCATCCCAACTAGAACAGAAACATCAGAGTCCTTTTGAACCTTATTGAAATCAACAGAAGTAGCTGCCTAGAGTCAACTGGAATTTTCCAGTGCATCACGTTCCCAAAGTGATAAAGACTTAAATAATAATAGGATTTTTTTTTTAGCTTACCAATCAACGTGATCGACTCTTTAGGCGACAGGGCAGGCTCTGGTTCAAAGAAAGATGGACTGCTTCCTAGAAAATCTTCAACAGTGACATATTTCGGCGGGTCCTCCCTAATGTCATCTTCTTCAGACTTTTCTTCAACTTGAATTCCACTGCAGTCTCTATGGAGATGTCCGATACCCCTGCACCAACTGCATCGAAACAAGATGCCCACGTAATCCAGTCTCTGGATTATAAAACGACCCCTCCATTCTATGTCTATATCCTCTGAGAGTCCATCATGCATGTCAATACCAACTAAAATCTTACCCATCTTCCTGATAGAACTTTCAAAGGTTGATGGGTCTATCCAGATAAATTTTCCTAATGCATTTCCAATCTCTCTTAACACTCCTTCATTCCACAGAAACAACGGTAATCCCGACAGGAGGACCCACAAATGTATGAAATAGAAGTATTCCATTTTAGGGTCAAACAACACTCTCCACCTTTTTAACATAATGCTAGAACCCCCATTTATCCATAAAGTATTTAATAAAAGACCAATGTCTTTCGACGATTTAACAATAATACCCAACCATCCTTTTGTAAGGCAAAGGAGCTCAGGTTCATAGGCAAGGACCGGGACCCAGTTCAACTTAATCTAGTTAGCCATAGGAGCCTCTACAAGATATGAGTAGGAGAGTCTACCCACCAGACCACAGAGGGCTAGTATACAAGTTTCTTCGAGGCCTACATCTGCGCCCAAGACCATCCTCCTATTCCTCTTATTTAGCTTCCACACCTTTTTCCGAGTATTAAGCTGTGAAGTAGGATAATGGATTATGTTGTTCACTGAAGCAACACCACCCTTATTACCCTTCTTGATAGCCGAAGACTATTTTCTTCTCCACAGAGGCAGATTAGACTCCCTTTTAGCAGAGAGATTAATAGGGATATGGCTAAAATCAGATTGTTTTTTCAAAATATCACCAGAGAAGTGGTTTTGTGTGTGTTGAGGATGGTCTAAAGGTTGATGAGACTTATTTGATGAAATAAATAATTCTTCACGTGATATCCCCACCTTCAGAGACAAGACAAAGAGCCTCAGTCAATGGAGAAACTCGGAACAGTTTCCCAGAAAGGTAAAAAAACCGAACTAATCTACCTACTTAGAGAATCAGGAATAAAATGTCAATAAACCAAAAAAAGATTAAGAAGCCTCCAAAAAAACCTTCTAAGGGTAAACAGGCCAGACTCTGGAAGAGTCGAAAGCCTAAGTTCTATCCAATATCCTAAAGAAAAACTCCTACCCATAGGGGAGGAAACATTAACGAATGAAAATATATCTTGAATCTCGCCCCAGGTGTACTCCCATCCTTCTGGTATCTCCAATCACCATTGTCCCTGAGTTTAAACTTTCAAGATTTCCCTTGTTTGAATGCTTCCCATCTCCAATCCTCATACTTCACTTAAAAAAGTGTATTCTTATATGATTTTGAGACTAAATATAAAAAAGAAAATATATTATAAGTTAATGAAGAAAAAAATCCTAAATTTTATATATTTTTTTAACTTCAATTCACTTTGCAAAAAAAACTATATCACTTAGTAAAAACCATTCAAAAAAACTATATTGAGAATCTTCTTCTTAATTTCAATTCACTTCACAAAAACTATATAGATTCTTACTTTTCATAAAGATTACCAAATCCTTATCAAATCACAACTTTTAAATCCATGAACAAATACTCTTTCCTTATCACTCATTTTTTTTCTTCAATATTAATGTATTGCTTTCTTTTTTACAACTTTCTTGGTGTGTTTTATATTTTATTTGCTATTCAAAATGTTTTATTTTAAATTATTATTTTTTAAAATTTATTTATTTATTTTTTATATTTTAAATATTACATTTCTTTTGTTTTCCTATATTTTTTTTTTTTGTTTTTTTTATAAGTTTTTTTCCTTCATATAAGTTTCTTTTATATTTTTTTATTGGAATTTTTGTGCAAAATTTAATAAATAAAAAAATGCAATTAAATAATATTTTTGATATTTTAGATTGATGTAGAAATTTTCATATTATATTTTTTAATAAGTTTTTATTAAAAAGTTTACAATATTTAAAAATTTTAAATTGTTTTTACTAATACAATATTAAGATTTAACAAGTAGTTGTATTATTTTGTGTGAAAAAAAATTGAACTTTATAACAAGATGTTAGTGATTTGCAAGATAAGCTATTAAATTTTACTCAAAATAACATTTTTCAAAAATAGGATACTTTCAAATAACATATAATAATAATAGTCTCCCCTCAGCCCAATGATTTCACTGGTAAAGTTTAAGGAGGTATATATATCCTACTCCCTCTGGATTTGAACTTGTAATCTCTTAAGAGGAAACACATGTTCTTAACCATTAGGTCCACTCATAACCTTAATCTCATAAAAAAAAAAAAAAAAAAACCAACCAACCATTTATTCCAATTTAATCCATACTTATTCA
>ML799665.1:167320-182121 GCA_009831015.1 Picea engelmannii
AAATCCAACCATGTTAAGGATTGGTGTGGCTCAGGCCGGGTGCGATCCCCGGGTGATTTTGACGGCTTAGATGCCCCTGAGTCGCGGTTTCTCAAGCCACAGGTTAATCGCAGGTCCTGCACAAATTAACAAACAAAAAAAAACACATCAAATTGGTATATGAGACTCTCTTGTTTGTGGAATAAGGGATTCCCCTCTGCTTAGCAAGCCCACTCAGACTGTATAATTAAGATTGAATTGTTCCCAATAATCTAAATAATAAACGCACCAAAACAAAAAACTGATAATATGAATTTTAAATATTGAGAAACCCTGAGATTTCAAAATATATAAATAATAATAATTGAGATTAAATTGTTCTCAAGTTGAAACAACCGTAATTGTCAAAGTAAAAAATCTCAGGCATAAGCAAATTTAAGGCTTTAATTTTGTTCAAAAATAAAGTCTCAATAAAATAAACGTGTTTGCTTTGTGTGAGAATTTTAACATGTTCATAAACGCAAAATAAATTAGGATAAATTGACAATTAAATGTACATAGTACTACTAATAAATATATTTGATTTGATTAGTGGGGTAGCGTAGATAAAGTGTAGAGACTTGGGTAGGGTCGGGTAGGGTGGGGTGGGTGGTTATATATTGAATAGTGGGGTGGCGTGGATGAAGTGTAGAGACTTGGGTAGGGTAGGGTAGGGTAGGGTGGGTGGAGTTGTGTAGTATATATATATATGAGAGGAGATAAGGTGTACATTTGAAAGGGTAAGGCATAAGGTGTGCATTTAAGAGAGTGGGCATGAGGGAATAATGTGTACATAAATGTCAAAGGGAGAATGTGTGCATTTAAAAGGTGAGGGTGGGTAAAAAAGGTATGCACTTTAAAGAGGGTGGGGGCTTGCCCCAATACATACTCTTTGGCCTACACTCTTTAAATGTACACCTTCTCACCCTAATTGCAAAGTAGAGTAATAAATATTGTATAAGTTGAAATACATATTATTAAATTTAAAACATTTTAAATCTAATTATATATATCTTAACCTTTACCATATTTAAAAATATGAAATTAGAAAATATGCATTGAGGAGGTATATCTATTAACCCCATTTCCCACACTAAACTAAAACTAATAAATATTATATAAAACTAATAAATATTATATAAATTGAAATATGCTCCATTAAATTTAAGACATTTCAAATCCATATATATGGTTATCGTTTTTAACAAATAAAGAGAGAAAATATTACAACTGTACCATCCAACAAAAATAGATGATTTGGACCAAAATGTCATTAGAAAATATAAAAGTTGTGTTAACTATTTTTTATTTGGTGTATTTTCAAAATTCTAAAAGTATTATTTACTATTTGACTTAACAAAAATAGATGATTATACTAACTATTTTTATTTGATGTATTTTCAAAATTCTAAAAATATTATTCACTATTCGAAAACTTATATAAAGCTATGCTTAATACCAATATCAAAATGCTTTTAAAAATAAAAATTTAAACATGCTTTTTACTATGCCCATAGTACACAATCTTCATTTAATCATTCCCTTAATGCAAAATTTTTTATTTAAATCATACCCTTAATGCAAAAATCTAGGTTTATATATATATATATATATATATATATATATATATATATATATATATATAATTGTTATTATTTTTAATTTATTAATTTTATTTTTTTATTAGTTGTCTAAATATTAGATATTAGATATGCAATAAATATTAAGTTACAATCTCTTCCATACTAAATTATAAAATGAATCTCCATACTAAAGAATGAAATATGCCTTTCCACACAATAATAAATAAGAATATGTCATAAATTGTAAAAACTATAACATATTCTTTGGGTTATGCTTGTCATCTTCTATAAACTTTAGAAACTATATCACATACTTTGGTTTATATTTCCCATCTCCATGAAATTTCACTCAGCCTTCCAAGGAGATCAACCATGGAGCAAATCAGATTCAGGGGTCTTAGATCTTGACAAGTTCCTTTCATTTCTTAGTTGTGCTTAGTGCAACAACAACATTCAATAATTTAATTTTACAACATCATCAATAACACAAAGTGAAAACCCAACTAAAAGAAAGATTCAAAGCTCTTTGCAAAACCCCTAGAATTTGAGTGCTCCGCAAAAACCCTAGAGTTTCTCTACGCTTCTAGTCATGTCTATGGTAGAATCCCCCGAGGGGGGTGGGAGTGCCCCCCCCCCCCCTCTGACACTGAATCCTTTCGTTGGCTTGTAGCCAACCTAGGTAATTCAATAAAAACCACCCCAACTCATTTCGTTAAAAAAGCCAAAGCAATTCCAAAAATTCTATTGCCTCACCTTTTGACGCAAACTCCCACCACCTCTTGGGGCTCGCACGATCTCCTGGCCTAGGATCGTACACAATATGGAGCCAAATAATCTCTCGGGCTCCTGCTAAGCCCTCAAAATCTTATACCACAAGCCTTTTCCCCTTATCCTGCGGGCAATTTCAAATTCGCGAGGGTCTATTTATCCACGTAGAGAAATCCACATGACCTCCGACCAAGTCTATGGGCTAAAAACCCTTGAATTGCGAAGACTACGACACTTTGGGATTTCGGGCTTCGGGAGTTTCAACAACCAAACACGACGTTCCTCCCGAACGCCGAACTAACAAACAACCGAACAAAAGGGAAGGATCGACGGTCCTCAACGTATGTCGAGATCTACGACTTACAGATGTTTCGAGCCTCCGCACTTAGAGAGATTTACTCGCTGCAACATGAAACTACCCCGAATTTGTGAACTCCGAACAGATATATCGGATGACCGATGCTTGCCTCAGATCAACGATGGATCTGTGCTCCATGCTTCGGGCTTCATAACCTTCCACAAATCAACACATCAGATCCCCTAGAGTGTCGAATAGGAGATCTTGCGAAGGGTATGATCAATGGTCCACTTGTCCTCATGAATGGATGGTTGGGATCTACTCTAACCTTTGGGCCTTCAAGAGTTCTTGACCCAAACAGACTTACACCTCTATTCCTATGGGGTACCAAATCTCCGGACTCTGAGATCTGCTGACATGTGGCTCTTCACGCCAATACTTAAGATTCGTTCATGTCTTCGAAACTTCGGGAAGCTTGCACACTTCCACAATCACACTCCAACTCTTCCAGATAGTCGGACTTCTGAACTAATATGGATCTGTGGACACGTGTCCCCACAATCAGATGATCCAGATCTTCTTCAGTTCCTGGGACTTTAGGAAGCTTTCCTCCTTTGCACACACCACACGAAAACCTTCGAATACGCGAAGTCCGAAGGACTTCAGGGGTTAAGACCCATGCTACTTTCACAGATCTGATGGCTAGGAAATATTTGCTCCTCCTCGGGCGGATATCGTCCACTCGACCTAGAAAATGAAAGGATTCTTTTGTTCAAAGATTCTGGTCACTCTTTCTCCTAAGCTTTAACAGTCAAAGGATTTGGGTCTTCTACGCACACCTTGCGCTCCTCTGAAAACTTGACACTTGAATATTTCTGGAAAATCTTCCCACACACTCCTTGTGTTCGTTTCCTTGATACTCTTCAACACTTGACTAAGTGTTGGACCTATGCACACCTTGCAAGGGTCTTCTCGAGCTCCTATACTCAGATGAGTCTATGTGCACTCCTTGCACTCACCCTACACAATTTAACGTTATCTCTTCTGAGCTTCTGAGTCTAAAAGCAACTCTTCCTTCACACTCCTTGCGTGGCTACTATGCACTCCTTGCACCAGTATTTCAGAAGAGAAACAATTGAAACTTACAAAACACTATAGGTTCATTCAATTAATCATAAAATGCATACGCATGCATATAAAACATAGAAATCCAATAACACACATTACCCATTTAACTCATGGATATGAAAACTTAGAATTTGAGAAAAATATTCCTCTATTATATTCCTTCAACAAAGCATTTACAAAGAGTTCTTGCAACTCTTCAACTTCTCCTTGACAACAATTTACAATAAACTTCAACAACAAAATACAATTGTCTTTAACAACCTCATTTGGGCATATATTACATATATTTATACATGGAGGGGCTTCTCGAGCCTTCCTACTGACTACGCTAGTGATATCATATCATAATTAAAAAATTCTACCACTAAGGATTATTACAATAAATGTCATTTCCAACCTAGATACGAGTCACTTCTCAATATCTGTACAAGCCTACAAATTATTAAAAACATTACAATCCTTTGTGATCTCATACAATGGTTCTTAATCCTTAAAAGTTATTTTAATTACAATATTTTCAAAATATCAAATTGATGCGCTCTCCTTGGGTCTCAAAACAATTTGAACATGCGCACTTGATGTTGAGTTGTCCTCCACTCGACTTGATGGACGTTGTTGATGATGCTCCTGCATCATACTCCTCTGGACAAAATATTCATGGACTCCTATCCATGAGCTCTTGCACTGTCCTTCCATGCTTCTAGATATTAGCTTCAGTTATCCAACTGACATCTTCTGCTGGATGGTCCTTCCACTTAACCAGATACTCATAATAAATCTTCCTTTTGGTCTTCTTAGCAATCCTTTGATATAAGATCTTCTCTATCTATGGTTTCTCTGCTATGGGCATATGTTGTTTCCACTGAATCTCCTCCTGACCATCTATATCTCCTGTATCATCCATTCTGTAAGGGTACATGTATGCTACATCGAATATTGGAGATATTCCAATGTCCTCTAGCAGCTCGATTTCATAAACGTTTACAACAAATTTTCTGAGGATCTTACACGATCCTATCTTTTTTATCTTCAACTTGTTATATTTTCCATTCAGAAATATCACCTTCCTCAGATGTGCTAAAAATTTACCTCCAATTTCAAAGTTTACTTCTCTTCTTCTCTGGTCTACTCTACTTTTGTACTTCTGGTTGTTATTCTGTAGTTGTTCCTTGATCTAATCATGCAAACTCTACATCTCTACAACAAAATCCTCTACTCCTGTGCTTCATAACTCATCTCGTCCCAAATATCTCAACTCTGAAATTCCTCTTGGATGAATTCCATACATTATCTGGAATGGGATTTTACCAACGCTCCTAGTTGGTGAGTCATTATATGCAAACTCAGCTTGGGGCATAATTTGATCCCACTGGCTGTTATGGTCAGTGACCAAACTCCTCAACAGGTTCCCTAAACTTCGATTTACTACTCCAGCTTGTCCATCCATTTGAGGATGATATGATGAACTGGAAGACAAATTTGTCCCCAGCTTCTTCCACAATGTTCTCCAAAAGTGTCCCACAGACTTAATGTCTGTGTCTAAAAATATGCTCATTGGAAATCGATGTAATCTCACAATCTCCTTGAAAAAAAAATTTGATATGTGAGTAGCATCACTGGTTTTTTGACACGGAATGAAATGTGTCATATTTTAAAATATGTCAACAACCACAAAGATTGAATCATTTCCTCTCTGGGCTCTAGGAAATCCCATAACAAAGTCCATACTTATAACATCCCATGGCCTATTTGGAATAGGCAATGGTTGATACAATCCAGTGTTTTGCTACTTTCCTTTAGCATACTGGCAGATTCTACATAAGTCCACAAATTTCTTTACATCAGACCTCATACTTGGCCAATAATACGAAGAACAAAATTGTGCATATGTTTTATCATGGCCAAAGTGTCCATCCAATTCTCTGCTATGCTTTTCCTTCAACAAGTTATCCCTCATTGAAAATTTCGGGATACATAATTGGTTTCTTTTGAATAACAATTCGCCTTGGATAAGATATTCCATCCATTGACTTTTGTCCCTTAGCAAAGGGTTCTCACATTCTTCATAAGCTTCTTTGAAATATTGATCTTGTTGATACATCTCCGTGAGGTGTTCAAATCCTAGGGTCTCCACTCAAAATTCCTGCAAGATCAAACATCTCCTGCTCAAAGCATCTGCAACTTTGTTAGCATTTCCACCAATATTCTTAATAACAAAAGTAAAATTCTGCATGAATTCCACCCATTTGGCATGTCTCTGATTCAATTTCTCTTGTCTACTTATAAACTGCAATACATGATTATCATAATATAAAACAAACTCTTTCAGAATAAGATAATGCCTCCATTTTTTCAAGGCTTAAATCACAACATAAAATTCTTTATCATATGTGGAATACTTCCTTTTAACATTATTCAACTTCTCAATGGAATAAGCAGCAGGCTGATTGTCTTGAATTAAAACTGTGCCAATGGCTACTCCACCAATATCTCATTTAACTTGAAATGTCTTCCCAAAATCTGGTAGAACTAGAATAGGTTGTTCTGTTATCTTGGCTTTTAACACTCTAAATCCTTTCTCAGCTTCCTCTATCCAATTAAAAGACTTATGCTCCTTCTTTATGGTGTGCAGTATAGGTGCACTAATACTACTAAAATTCCTGATGAATTTCCTGTAAAAAACTCGCCAATCCATGGAAACTTCTTACCTCAAACACACTTCTTGGAGAAGGCTAATATCTTATTGCCCTCACCTTCTCTGGGTCCATCTTCAAATCATTTTAAGAGATTATGAATCCCAAATATATAAGTTTTGTTTTCATGAAAGAACATTTCCCCAAATTTACTAACAACTTCTCTTGCTGCAGTCTTCTCAACACCATCTTTAAATGTGTAATACCCCAAGGGTGAGCCCTAGTTATATTGCTGAATTGTAATTATGTTTATAGGCTGGTGAGCCGAGAAATTATAAGCTAAAGAGTTATATGTTTACTAGGACAGAGAGCCTATATGCTTGAGGCCATGAGCATGATTTTGTATATGTAATTATGTAGATCATTAATAAAATATAAACATCGCTGCGTGCAGACCAACCACGAAGAAAGAGTGATGGGGGGCTAAGATTCCACAAGGCTGGGTAAGGGAGAGGGGGCTGAAAGGTTGGAAAGAGGGGCTAAGATTAAGGGATTAAGTCATTGAGAATAATAATTTATTATTATTCTAAAGGTTGTATGAAAGATATGTTTTATTCTAAGTTCTTGGGAAAAGGAACATATGCTAAATGGAGTGCATGTAACTCCAAGAAGACAGGTGTCGACTTGGGTGCATGTAGTTAAAACCAAAGAGTTAAGATGTGTTGGGGGTTTTCTTACCATTACTCATCCTCCGTGAATTCCGTTGAGCTCTACGAACGACCTCTACATACCCTCACGCATCTCTGAAAACATAAATCATGAAGCCATCCTGTGTTGCACTCCTGAGAGGCTCGACGCATCCTGTAACCGCCCGAGCCTTACTATGTTTTAGTGTTCGACTGTTACCACTTTGGGTGTTCATAACTGTTTTCCCTGTTGTTGTTTCCATCACCCGTACCTTGCTGGAACTGAGTTAAAAGTGGTTGAAGAGGTAGGTTGTCAGTCCTGTGAGCAGCTCTCTCTCCAGGTGAGAGAGTTTGTTGGGAAGTGGTTTTCTCCTAGAGAGAGTCCAGCACTATCTACGAAGCTCTGAGAATTCTTGATTTGGCATGTTGCCAAGACCCTGAGAAGGGAAGTGGAGCAGTTGATGGACTGTGGAACAATGAAGGTGCATATTCCCGGGGTGGAACAGGCATGTGGGGAATGAGAGTCCATGAGTAGTGGGCGTAAGAAGGCTCCTGGAGATAATCCTTCCAGTTGCATTGTGCAGTTTCCTGTAACCTCAGCCTAGTCTAGGATTCCCTTGCTCTGGGTGGAGCTTAGTCCCAGCTTGGGGGTGACCCACTGTTGAGCATGATGAGTAGCGTGGTCTTTGGCTGGGAGGTTCGTGGAAGGTCTGCATGTAGTTGGTGGATTTACTCCAGCTAAAAGATAAGTATCATTTATGTGCCTAATTATGTATGTTATGCATGTTTGTGCTACTGGTAAATGTATCATGTGTTCCGTTGCATGTGGAATTATTGTTAATCTTGTTTGAATCTGAATGGTAACAATAAATTTGTGTTATGTGTTTTATTTCGATTAAAATACATGTTATATATATATGTGTGTGTGTGTGTGTGTGTGTGTGTGAATGTTCACGTAGTAGCATTATCCGGCTTATCGGTGGTCGAGGATGTTACAATTTGGTATCAGAGCAGTAAAGGCTAAGTTAAGGGTGTTTGGGTAGCATTATCTGGCCTGTCAGTGGTCAGGGATGTTACAATTTGGTATCAGAGCCAAGGTTTTCAGCATTGAGCCTAGATGGGCCTTGTTAGTGGAAATTGAAGCAAAAGTTTCAGAAAAAATTGTTGTCGAAGTAGACAAAATTCGAGTTCAGAGCCAAGGTTTCAACATCGAACCTGGATAGGCTAGATAAGTGGTCTTTGGACCCAAGGTTTCAAGTGGAAATTGTTTCTGGAGGAACCAATTTCGAACCTCAGAACGTTCCTGAGTGCCAAGAGGTTACTTGGCCATGTTACGAAGCTCAAGAGGTGTAGCGGTATTGTAAACCACGACAAACATGGTATTGGGTCGCAGAGTAATGTGGGTCATAGGATTTGTTCGGAAGGAAGGGAAATCCTTTACAACCATCAGATCTGGAGAAGGTGCAAGAGGGTTATCTTGGAAGCCTTACCGTTAGACCGTAACTTCATATTTCGGATGCCGGAAGAAGGGGAATGTGTTGATGCACAAACTTTCGAAACCTGAAGTTCCGAAGAAAAAGAGAAAATCATAATTTTGGATTTTAGAAGTCAAGAGAATTAATGTATGCTGAGGGAGAACTTCTGAAGTCCGAAGTGCCGAAGCAAAAGTGGTGGGTCCGGATGATGTTGCCAAAGGTGACATGGACCTTTCTAGGCATGCCACTTGCCACTGCTTTAGATGGTGACATTTGTACTATGTGGACCCGCAGGGTAAATAAGTCTGGAAGTTTGAAAGTTAGAGATTGGAAGGAAGAAAGCAAGAAAACTTTCGAACCTGAAGTCTCGGACCTCCGAAGCTTGAAAGTTCCGAAGTCCTGAAACCCCGATGATGGAAGTCCACAGTGGGTATCAGTTATTGGATGCTGGGTAGACGTGGACCGTTGATCCACCCTACTTCACGAGTTCATTAACTTGGAACTCAGAACGTTGTTGTGATGTGCCTTGAAGACTTCCGAAGCCATAGGCCCAAAGTCCCGAGTAAGCGCCTATCGATCTAACACTAGGTGACAGTCGTGGTCACATGGGTTGAGGAGTAAGAGAAAGGGGCTAGTGCTCGAAAATTGTTGCAGAATAGAGTAGAGCTTAGAAAGAAAATGAAATTTGATCGTTTTCTTAAATCATATTGGTTTATGAATGCTGTGGGATTTGTTAAGGAATGATGGCCTGACAAATTCTATTTGACTGCACGCTGTGTTTGCAGAGTCAACGATTGTTAGAACCGAACCGAATTTCCACTAAGTGCAGAGAAATGGAGGAGGCACAAAATGCTTCCAGTTTAGAGAATGAAGTAAAAGGAATGGATGTCCATTTGGGAGTGGAAGGATCAAACTCCAATGGACATGGAGAAGAGATAGATAAGGAAGGGCACATGATGAAAATCATTGATCGATTGTAGAAGGATGTTCAGATTCACCCAACAGATAACAGAAAGCTCATGAAATCCATGAATCAACAAGGAGAATTCAACTTAAAGTTGATGCAAATCATGGAAATGATAGAAAGGAAATTGGATAAGGAGAGTGACTCCAGTAAATCAAGAAGCGTTAGCAGGCATCATCGTCACTCCCCAAAGTACTCCAAGAGGAGAGCACATAGTAGTTCAAGCCCATCTCTGACCAGAAAACACAGGAGATCGAGAGTGGATGAACTGAAGGGTGAAATGGACAAGATTAAACCTCCTACATTTGATGGAGAGCACAAGAAGGAGGAATATGCTGAGACATGGCTGCTTGGCATGAGGAAATATTTCCAACTACATAATTATTCCCCTCATGCAGAAGGAATAATTGCAATGTATCAACTGAAAGGAAAAGCATCCATGTGGTGGGATCAACTTGTGCAGGCGCATCACATTAAAGAGAAATATATTACTTGGAAGGAATTCAAGAAGTATTTCGAAAAGAAGTACTTGACTAAGAGATTCTATGACAGAAAGATGAAAGAGTTCTTTGAACTCAAGCTAGGTAGCATGTCCATTAATGAATATGAACAAAGGTTTTTGGAATTGTTGAAGTACATTCCTTTCATCAAGGATGAGACTGTCAGAATTCAAAGGTATCTGAGTGGACTGCCATCTTCTATCGGTAACAAGATCCATTATGATGATCCTAAAACTATGGAAAAAACTATAAGAAGAGGAAAATGATTATATGAGCAGCAAGGAGAAAAGCCCACTTTTTGAAAGGCTTGGGATGACCAGAAGAAGTTCAAGAAAGAGCAGAGGCAGAAGGGAAACAAACCTCCCTTTTTCAGAAACAGTCCTCAAGGACAACTATCTTTTAGAGAGCAGAGAATGACTGAAGTAGGGGGACAAAGGCCAAGGTAGACGCCCATTCAGTGTTGGGGCTGTCAGGGAAACCACAAGTACAGAGATTGTCCCCACAAAAATGGCAAATTGAGAGATGTCCATAATGTTCAACAAGATGAAAAAGTGGAGGACATGGGTAGTAGAGTACCAAGGATCTATGCAGCCCTCGACAACAAGTAAGCTGAATTTCAATCACACGTGATTGAAGTTGAAGGTACGATCAATAACCATACCTTTACTATTTTAATTGATTCAGGGGCTAGTCATAGTTATATAGATCCTAGAATGGTGGAAAGTTTGCAATTTCCAAGAAGAAAGCATGGAAAATATTGGTTAGTGCAGCTGGCTACAGGAGCCAAGAGAAAGGTTATTGAGTTGGTTAAGTCTTGTCCAGTGGACATGAATGGATTAAGCACAAATGTTGAATTGAACATTCTACCTTTAAGTTCCTATGACTATCTAATTGGGATGGATTGGTTGGACCAAGACCATGCCATCCTAGACTATCATAAAAAGGAATTCACCTTCCTGGATGAGGAGGGGAATCGAAGAATAGTCCAACGAATTCCCAGAGAAGTTGTTGTCAGGGAAATCTCAGCAATGCAATTGAAGAAGTGCTACAGGAAAGGCTGTCAATTATTTGCAACCCACATGGAGGAAGCACTTGAGGATAAGGTGTCAAAGATCGAAGACCATGCGGTACTAAAGGAGTTTGAAGATGTATTCCAGGAAGTATGTAGACTACCCCCGAAGAGAGATATTGACTTCTCTGTAAACCTGATTCCTGGAGGAGTTGTAGTGTCGAAAGCTCCTTACAGAATGAGTACAACAGAGCTGAAAGAACTGCAATTGCAGCTTGAAGAGCTTCTGAAGAAGGGGTATATGCGCCCAAGTGTGTCACCTTGGGGTGCCCCAGTCCTGTTCGCGAAGAAGAAATATGGGACATCGAGATTGTGTATCAATTTCAGACAATTGAACAAAGTGACTATTAAGAACAAGTATCATTTGCCAAGGATCGATGATCTCTTTGATCAATTGAAGGATGCTAAGATATTTTAAAAAATAGATCTCAAGTTAGGATATCACCAAGTAAGAATAAAGGATGAAAACATCAACAAGATTGCCTTCAGAACAAGGTACGATCATTGTGAATTCACAGTGGTGCCATTTGGGTTGTCAAATGCACCCGTTGTTTTTATGTGCCTAATGAATGGTGTATTCAAGGAATATCTAGACAAGTTTGTCATAGTCTTTTTGGATGAAATCTTGGTGTATTCCAAGTCAGAGAAAGAGCATGAACAACATCTGAGGATGGTGTTACAAGTGCTAAGAGAGCACCAACTGTATGCCAAATTGAGCAAGTGTCCATTCTATCAAAAGCAGATCCATTATTTGGGGCATATCATTTCAAGAGATGGGATAGTTGTGGATCCTGAGAAGATAGAAGCCATTAATGAGTGGTCAGTGTCGAAGAATGTAACATAAGTCAGATCCTTTATGGGTATAGATGACTATTACAAAAGTTTCATTGCAGGATTCTCAAGGATAACTCACCCTATCACTTCCTTGCAAAGGAAGGAGAAGCAATTTCAATGGACATAAGAGTGCGAGAAAAGATTCCAGCAATTGAAGAAACTGTTAACCAATGCTCCAATCCCGAGGATTACAAATCCAAATGTGGATTTAGTGGTTTGCACAGATGCATGCAAAGAAAGACTGGGAGGATTCCTCAACCGGAACAGATTTGTAATATGTTATGAGTCTAGGAAATTGAAAGAGCATGAAAAGAACTTTGCAACTCATGATTTGGAGTTGGCAGCCATAGTGCACGCTCTATAGAAATGGATACATTACCTCATGGGAAAGAAGTTTGAATTCATGACAGATCATCATAGTCTGAAGTATCTATTTGATTAGCCAACCGTAAATGCTAGGTAGAGTAGGTGGTTGGAATTTCTTTGTGAGTATGAATTTGATATCAAGCATATCAAAGGAAAGGAGAACAAAGTGGCTGATGCACTCAACAAGAGAGTACACAAACTACATGCTATGACCATTAGCATGTATCAAACTAATATTAAAGGCAAAATATTGGAAGCTGCAAATGCAGATTTCCAGTATATGGAATTGGTGGCAAAGCTACAACAAGGTAAGATGGTACAAAGAGTGGAAGATTATAAATTTGAAGCTGATGGAAAAATTCTGTATAAAAACATAATTTATGTACCTAATTCCCAGGAATTGAGAATTATGATCTTGAAGGAAATGCATAATGCGCCTTATGCTGGGCACCCTAGATATCAGAAAACAGTGGAAGTAGTCAAGAGCCAATACTTTTGGCCAGGTATGAAGAAGGAAATTGCAGGATACATCGCTAGATGTATGGAGCGTCAGAAGTTCAAGGTTGAGCATATGCACCTAGCAAGGTTTCTACAACCATTGCCCATTCCTGGGTGGAAGTGGGAAGTGGTGACAATGGATTTCATCATAGGATTACCCAGAACAAACAAGAAACATGATTCCATCATGGTGGTCGTGGATAAGCTTATGCCTATTTTATTCCATTGAAGACTACTCACAAGAAAATTCATGTTGCCGATATCTATATGAGGGAAGAAGCAAGATTGCACGGTATTCCCAAGACAATTGTGTCTGACAGAGACTCGAAATTTACATCAAATTTCTGGAAGGGGTTATTCAAAGGGTTCAGAATGAATCTGAACTTCAACATAACATATCACCTTGAGTCTGATGGGCAGACAGAGAGGGTGAACCAAGTGATAGAAGACATACTAAGGATGTATGTGATGGAAAACCCATCTAAATGGGAAGACTACCTACACTTGGTAGAGTTTGCCTACAACAATGGATATCAAGCATCACTAAAGATGAGCCCATTTGAAGCACTATATGGTAGAAGGTTCAACACCCCAGTAAGTTGGGATAACCTAGCTAATAGAGAAATAGTTGGGCTAGAGTTGCTCAAGGAAATGGAAGAGCAAATGTTGAAGATTAAGCAGAACTTGAAGGCTGCCCAAGATAGGCAAAAAAGTTATGCTGACAAAAACAGAACCCATAGAGAGTTTAAAGTGGGAGAACATTTTTTCTTGAAAGTAAAAGCTAATAGAAGTTCCTTGAAGCTGGGGAACTGTTCCAAGCTGGAAACCAGATATTGTGGGCCATTTGAAATCCTAGAAAGGATTGGAACATTTGCATATATGATTGCATTTCCTACATCCATGACTATGCAAAATGTGTTTCATGTTTCATTTATTAAGAAATATATACCTCATGCTAATCATGTAATTGATTGGAATGTGATTCAGGTGGAGCAAGAAGGCGTCTTCCAAGTGCACCCGGTGCATATATTGGATTGAAAAAGCAAGCAACTCTGGAATCGAGCCATAGGTCTTGTAAAGGTATAGTGGACTTGGTACGTTCTTGAGGACACAACATGGGAGCATGAGGATTCTATGCAGGAAAAATACCCGCATCTTTTTGAAGATTTTGGAAATCTTGATAATTTTATGTAAAAGTTGCATTGAGGACAATGCAAAAATAAGGGGAGGGGATTGTAATACCCCAAGGATGAGCCCCAATTATATTGATGAATTGTAATTATGTTTATAGGATGGTGAGCCAAACAATTATAAGCTGAAGACTTATATTTTTATTAGGACGGAGATCCTAGATGCTTAAGGCCATGAGCCTGATTTTGTATATGTAATTATGCAAATTATTAATAAAATATAAACATCACTGCATGCATACCGACCACGAAGAAAGAGTGATGGGGGACTAAGCTTCCACAAGGTTGGGTAAGGGAGAGGGGGATGAAAGGTTGGAAAGAGGGGCTAAGCTTAAGGGCTTAAGTCCTTGATTATAATAATTTATTATTATTTCAAAGGATGTATGAAATATATGTTTTATCCTAAGTTCCTGGGAAAAGGAACATTTTCTAAATGGAGTGCATGCAACACCAGGAAGACAGGTGTCGACCTGGGCGCATGCAGTTAAAACCAAAGAGTCAAGATGTGTTGGGGGTTCGCTTACCATTCCTCATCCTCCGTGAATTCTGTTGAGCTCTACGATCGACCTCTGCATACCCTAATGCATCTCTGAAAAAAGAAATCGTGGAGCTGTCCTGTGTTGCCCTCCTGAGAGGCCCGACGCATCTTGTAACCGCCTGAGCCTTGCTATGTCTTAGTGTTCGATTACTATCACTTTGGATGTTCATAACCATTTTCCCTGTTGCTATTTCCGTCACCCGTACCTTGCTAGAACTGAGTCAAAAGTGGTTGAAGAGGCAGGTTGTCAGGC
>ML799665.1:186278-233578 GCA_009831015.1 Picea engelmannii
GCACTGAGAAGTTCTCTTGGTGTAGAGGATCCATGGGCATTGTTGACTATGTAACCCTGTAACCCCCTGTGTGTAAAGAAAACAACAAGTGGGAGAATGTTGGGTATGTGTTATATTCTTTGCACGAGTAGTAGTGTTTGAGCATCTGCGCCGGGCGTGCGGGGGGTTTAGAGGGGGGGTGGAGGCCCCCGTACGGGGGTTCGGGGGCAGTGCCCCCGATTTTTTTTTTTTTCGGGTCGACATATTTTCGTCGGGACGACATATTTCCGGGACCACATGATATTAGGTGGTTTTTTTGGCACATGGTTTTTTGCAGATGGTTTTCTATTTCCGGTTAAGGAATTAGGGTTTTGGACTAATCCAGGTCATTGGGTTAGGGTTTTGGACTAATCCAGGTCATTGGGTTAGGGTTTTGGATGCCGCTGGCTCCTATATGTATATTGTATTGTAAACAATGTAACACAATGTATGAATATAATATATGCTGGTTTTCCCGGTTTGGGTTTCCAGGTGAAAAATATCTGTGTAATGTTTGTATTTTCCATTGTATCTTTTCTGTTCTTTTATGAATATTAGTTTGCAGTAGATATTGTAAAAGCCTAGAATTTACACTACAGAGCTCTGAGAATTCCTGATCTGACCTGTTGCCGAGACCCTGAGAAGGGAAGTGGAGTAGTCGATGGACTATGGAACAGTGAAGGTGCATATTCCCAGGGTGGAACAAGCATGTGGGGAATGAGAGTCCATGAGTAGTGGGCGCAAGAAGGCTCCTAGAGAGAATCCTTCCAGTTGCATTGCGTAGTTTCCTGTAATCTCAGCCTAGTCTAGGATTCCCTTGCCCTAGGTGGATCTTAGTCCCAGCTCGGGGGTGACCCACTGCTAAGCATGATGAGCAACCCAGTCTTTGGCTGGGAGGTTTGTGGAAGCTTTGCACATAGTTGGTGGATTTACTCCAGATAAAAAATAAGTATCATTTATGTGCCTAATTATGTATATTATTCATGTTTGTGCTACTGGTAAATGTATCATGTGTTCTGTTTCATGTGGAATTACTGCTAATATTGTTTGAATCTAAATGGTAACAATAACTATGTGTTATGTGTTTTATTTGGATTCAAATGCATGTTATATATATGTGAATGTTCCGCGTAGTAGCATTATTCGGCCTGTCGGTGGTCGAGGATGTTACAATTTGATATGAGAGAAGTAAAGGCTAAGTTAAGGGTGTTTGGGTAGCATTATCCGACCTGACGGTGGCTAGGGATGTTACAAAATGTATCATGAGCGATCTTCCTTCTTCCTTCATCTCTATCTCTACATTCCACTTCTGTTCTTCAAAAATGTGAGCTTATCCACCTCCCGTATTATTTCTCTCAGGACATTCCCAAGACACGTGCCTTGTCTTTCCACAGGCATAACACTTCGCTTCTCATCCTTTTCCTCTTCCTCTTCCTTTGGGAAAAGAGGTTATTCCAGCATAGTGTCCCCCTCGAGAACTACCTCATATTTCTATCTGACTATGATATCTTCCAGCTTCTGGTCTGGGCTTCTGGAACTTTTCTCTGACTATTCCTCTTCCTTTGCTTCGATTTTTTCCTCTGTTTCTTTGACTCTTCTTTATTTCGAAATTCTCTTCTACTTTCAGGGCTACTTGATAAGCATCCTCCACTATTCTCAGGCCATTAATATACCTAGAAACCTTTTCTTCATCATTCTCTCTATGTCTTTCTCTGATGTTCAACTTGTAAAACTCTTCGGTGTATTCCTTCACTAACAAACCTTTCTATCTCAGATTCTATAACTTTCTGAATAGATTCACTTGATATTCTTGGGTATGAACTTTACTTTCAATTTAGCTACCATTCTATCCCAACTCTTAATTTTGGACTTACCTTTGCATCTTCTATCAACTTACAATTCGTCCCACCATAATATTGCATGTCCTTTCAACCTAGTCACATCATGCTTCACTTTCTTCTCATCATAAATATCCTCATAATTGAAGTACTTATCTAAATCACTTACCTAATCAATCAGTTCTTCTACATTTAAATTACGCTCATACATTGGGACCTCTATTTTCGCTCTGGCTCCCAGCTTGACAACGACTCTAAGGAGTTGCTCTTCTGTTGCTTGTTCTCCTGCAACTTCTTCAACTTCTACATCTTCATTATCAGATTAACTGACGTCACCAACATCAGGTTCTCTTCTTTGCGTTGTCTCCATGGTGTCTAACCTTGCACGAAGTTGTCTCATCTCCTCTTCCATGGCTGCATTTACCACTGTCTGTCTATGTGTCTCCTTGGCAACATGATTCCAAGTTTTATCCTTTCTATCTTTGCCAGCTGTCTACAGAAAAAATTAGTGCTTTGATACCACTTGAAGCAAACCCCCACCACCTCCTGGGGCTCGCATGACCTCTCGGTCTAGGACCGTAGACATTATGGATCTGAGTGAGGTCTCGGGCCCCTGCTGAGCCATCAAAATCTTATACCACATGCCTTTTTCCCTTATCCTGCATGCAATTTCAAATTCGCGAGGGTCTATTTATCCATGTAGAGAAAACCACGTGACCTCCAGCCAAGTCCATGGGCTAAAAACCCTTGAATGGTGCAGACTACAATGTTGAATTTTAATGGTGACTCAAGAACATGTAGTTTCTTTTCAATTTAGCATGAACTTGAACCATAAATAATGCAACAATACAATAGATGTAGTAAACCAAGATCACAAGAAAAATAACCATGCACAAGACACAAGAATAATAATCATGCACAATACATAAGAAGTTATCCTTGGAAAACCCTTCTCAACCAAGGGAAAAACCCAACAACCTTTTGCTATATTGCCAAGAGATGAAACCCTCTCCACAAAAAATATGGATGCCAACAAAGGTGGCCCTCAGGACAAAACCCTAGAGCACACAATAAGGTGATCTATGATAAAGAAAGATAACACATAAGAAGTGTGCACCAAATTTCAGCTCTCCAATAAATGCGTTGTGTTAATGTGATGAATTATCCACAAAGGAGATCATTCAATA
This sequence comes from Picea engelmannii, assembly GCA_009831015.1. Lineage (NCBI taxonomy): Eukaryota > Viridiplantae > Streptophyta > Pinopsida > Pinales > Pinaceae > Picea > Picea engelmannii. Next base: position 189,322 of record ML799665.1, read on the forward strand.
ATATATACATGACCTAACTCAATGAATAGACATGTCTATTGGCACAATAAGGTCGACTTGGACAATTGAATAATACAATTAGTCTTTCACATAATATTAATTGTCTTTACACAGTAGGGCCAACTTGTACCATTCACAATACAAATTAGGGTTTGACAATAGTCTTACTCTTTGAAAATATAACAAAGGGTCTCACACACATCCTCTAGTACTCTGCCACTAGGGACAAGTCCACATGTGTTCAACCATAAGGGACGTCACTCTCAGACAGATCAAATCAACTAAATCCATAGGAGTACGAATTGGAGAGCCATCTCAAGTCGACTCAACTAAGTCCATAGGAGTACGACATGAGACCATCTCAAGTCATCTCAACTCAGTCTAGAGGAGCATGACAAGAGACCAACACAAGTCAACTCAACTAATTCCAGAGGATTACGGCTCACCTATCACATATGCGTTCTCATAGATCATCTCAACTCGGTCCAGAGGAGTACGATCTGGAGAATGTCTCATGAAGTTGCAATCATCAACACTCCCTCTCAGCTAGGGAAGCATTATCCACCAGGCCAAGTCTCTCACAAAAGTACTCAAACATCATCCTGGAAAGTTGTTTGTTGAAGACATCTACAACTTGATCATGTTTAGAAAGGTATTGCACATGTACTGATTTCCTCTGCACCATATCTCTGATGTAATGGTATTTGATCTCAATGTGTTTTGATTGATCGTGAAACACAAGATTCTCTGATAGATTTACACAACTCTGGTTATCACAATGGATAATGATAGAATCCATATGATGTCCAAATAAGTCTGCAAGGAGCTTGTGAAGCCACACTACTTCTCATATTTCCACACATAATGCAATGTACTATGCTTCTGCTGTACTCAAAGCCACAAAAGTCTGTTTTCTTCTGTACTAGGAAACCATGGCAGATCCAAAAGTAAAACAACAACCATAGGTGCTCTTCCAGTCCACTTCACTCCCTGCCCAATCTGCATTGACATATCCATGCAATCTAATGTCTACACTAGAGGCATATCTCAGTCCATAACCAACTGTGCCTCGTAAATATCTCAACACATGCTTCGATGCTATCCAATGTGTCTTTCTCGACTGACTCATAAACTGCATAACATATATCATGTCTGGTGTTAACTAGGTACATCAATGATCCAATCAATTGTCTATAAAGATGTGGATTGAGCTCCCCTGAATTAGAAGAATTCTCGCTTGGTTTTTTCAGATTCATCACCATCGATGTAGCCATGGGCTTGTAGTCTGTCATCCTGAATTTCTTCTATATATCCACTGTGTATTTCCCCTGACTCAGGAGAATCTCATTAGTCCTCTGCCACACTTCTAGTCCTAAGAAGTAGTGCATCATACCAAGGTACTTCATCTTGAATTCAGAAACCAATGCACACTTGCATTCAACAATAAGGCTTTTTGAACTAGTGAGGAACAAGTCATCAACATATAGGACCAAAATCAGGCACTTGTCACCAACAATGTTGTAGTATAGGTTGGGATCAACAACACTCTTGCTAAAGCTCAAACTCATGAAGTATCCATCAATCTTCTCATACCATGCACGAGGTGCCTTCTTTAGTCCATACATGGATTTCTTCAACCTACACACATGAGACTCCTTCTCATGTATCACAAATCCATTTGGCCACTCGATGTAAAATTCTTCCTCAATTTCTCCATTGAGAAAGGTTTCCTTCACATCCATATGATGTAGTGTCCAACCCATGGATGCAGCAAGGGAAATAATAGTATGGATGGAAGTGTATTGGGAAACAAGAGAAAAGGTCTCCTCATAATCTATTCCCTCCACCTGAGAGAATCCTCTAGCCACAAATCTTGTTTTGTACTTCTCTACACTTCCATCAACTGCATGTTTGATCTTATAGATCCACTTGGAAGTCACTACATACTTCCCTTTCGGTCTCAGAACAATATCCCACACATCATTCTTCATGATGGACTGATACTCTTTGGTCATGTCATCTTTCCAAACCTACTGACCCGATGCTTCTCCATGACAAGAAGGTTCAGTATCAATGATGTGGCTCATAGCGAAAACATAGCTCAAAAATATATGTGGTCTCTTTCTCTCTTAGAATGTACCATGAGGGGCTATATGTCCCTCTGCCTCTTGCAGAGTCTGTTGAGGCCATGCATACCTCTTTTGTCCTACTGCAATGTCTCTGGGAACATCAACTGGAGCTACGGGATCAACTAGATCAATAACTGTCTCCCTATGAACTTCTGAAGGGGGAGAAGGTATTGTCTCTACTTTCTTCTCACTGTCAATCTCCATATGAGATTCTCTGGATCTTTGGAAGGATATCTCTTCCTCAAAGGTGACATCTTTGGTAACCTCGATTTGTCTTTGACTAGGGATGTCTTCAAAGATTCACTGTACCCCACAAATGTACCCTTTCTTCCTGAAGGGTCTAGCTTGGTCCTCTTTTCCTTGGGTACATGAATGTATACTGGACACCCAAATATCCTGAAGTGTCCAACCTCAGGCTTCACTCTAGTGAAAGCTTCTTTGGGAGTCATGTTCTTCAAAATCTTATGAGGACTCTTGTATTGGACGTACATAGTTGTCATGGATGCCTCCGCCCACAGAATAATAGGTAGATTTTGATCATGTATCATCGCTTTGATTGCCTCACCAATGGATCTGTTCTTCCTCTCTGCAACCCCATTCTTCCGAGGGTTATAAGGAATGATGTACTCCCTCTTGATTCCTGCCTCAATATAGAAATCACTGAAATCCCTGGAGGTGTACTCTCCTCCATTATCTGTTCTCAACACCTTGATCTTCCTCCCAGTCAGGTTCTCAACCTAAGCTCTAAACTCTTGAAATATCGCAAGGAATCTATCCTTGGTATTCAAGAAGTAAATCCTTGTCTTCCAAGAGTGATCATCGATGAAGAGCACATAGTACAAGTATCCGCTCAAGGAAGAAACATACATAGGTCCAAAAACATCTGTATGTATCAAGTCCAACATCCCCTTGGATCTACTGTCATTGCTTGGAAAGGACCCCTTGATATTCTTTCCAAGAGCACAACCTTTGCAAATGCCATCATTCTCTATATGTATCTCTGGAAGGCCTGTCACCATATTCCCCAGATCGGGAAGGGATCTATAATGTAAATGATAAATTCTCTTATGTCATAGCTTGTTGAAGCTGATATTACCATGTAACACGGCCTGAACTGGTTGGATATTCAATCTATACAAACTGTTTTCTCGAACATCGATCACTTGGGTAGAATCCATGCATGATTTCTTGTGTTATGCAAGAAATTTTCCTTCAGATAAAATAACCTTGTATCCTTTATCCTCTAAGGAAGAAACATAGACAAGGTTCCTTTTCATCCCAAGTACATATAGTATCTTACTTAATTGAAGTGGTATGTCATAATATAGTTGGAAGGAAGAAGATCTGACTCCCTTCACAGTATATATGGAATTATCACCAAGTACAACATGCAGACGAGACTCTTTCTCTATAATATCAGTGAGATGTTCTCTATATCTAGTCACGTGTCTGGAAGCACCACTTTCAATCAACCAAATATCACTATCAATAGGAACCATATCTGAGAGTGTTGAAATGAAGAAGAATGCCTCATTCTTTATGCCTTCATCTCTCTGAGGTGGTTTTGAATCAACATCGACAATGGAGGCATGTTGTCTTCTTTTCTTCCTGGTGGGAAATTTTTTTGCAATGTGTCCATACTTGTCACATCTGAAATATTGAATGTTTGATATGTATTTTCTTTGTTCATGACCTGGAGCAGCTGAAGTTTTCTTGTCATTGAATGCTTTGTTGAAACTTCTTATTTTTATTCTACCTTTCTTTGCATGAGAAGTAAGGGCTTGATTGTTTCATGATGGGAGTCTTACACACCTCTGGCTATAAGTCTAGCTTCCTCATGAGTGCAGTATTCCCATAAATGATCAAACTGAGGTAAATCTTCTCTTCCACTGATACTTTGAATGAATGGTTCCCAATGTCTTGGAAGAGCATTGGGAGAAATCATGACAAGTTCTCTGTCTATTATGGTTTCTCCAATGGCACCTAACTGATCTCTGATCTATGAAATCTTCATGAAGAAGGTAGTAGTGGTGTCATCTTTCATCATCTTAAGATTTTGAAGTTGGTGTTTCAATGTAAGAGCTCTGTTAGTGTTGTTGCTCTCAAACATCTTATTCAACGCATCATACATTAGATAAGCTATCTTCAAGGTAGAAATGTGAGGTAGTAGATGATATCTTATTGAGTAGATGATTATCTTCGTAGCTTTGACATCATCTATCTTCCATTCAACCTTCTCTTCATTGGTTGTTGTTGTTGATAGAGTTCTTTCTATCAACTTCAATAGTTCACTCTCTTCTAGAGTGATGTGTTATCTTGACTTCCAGGAGATGAAGTTATTCCATCAAGCCTATCTTCCACCAAATTTTAGTTCCTCATGGCTTGCATATTCTTCACAAACCCTAATGACTAGGCTAGAAACCCTGATGGCTAGGCTAGGCTAGAAACCCTAGGTCTCGTTGGACTTATGACTGCCAACAAGAAGCATTAGAGAGTCAAAATAACCCTAATGAGCTGCAAAAATACCCCAATGACTTGCATAAACCCTAATTTCTGAGTGCAAAAGTAGGAGGGTGATCTGCAAAAGAAGGAGGGTGATTTTATGGAAAGTATGACTGGCTTGTTGAGGAGGTCAACGCTTGTGCAAAAGTCTTTTTCAGGTGTGTTTCTTTGATACCATGTTGAATTTTAATAGTGAATCAAGCACATGTAGTTTATTTTCAATTTATCATGAACTTGAACCATAAACAATGCAACAATACAATAGCTACAGTAAACCAAGATCACAAAAAGAATAACCATGCAGAAGACACAAGAATTTATCCTGGCAAAACCATTCTCAACCAAGGGAAAAACCCATCAACCCTTTGCTATATTTCCAAGAGAAGAAACCCTCTCCACCGAAAATATGGATGCCAACAAAGGTGGCCCTCAAGAAAAAACCCTAGCACACACAATAGGGTGCTCTATGACAAAGAATGATAGTACGTAAGGAGTGCGCACCAAATTATAGCTCTCCAAGTAATGCTTTGTGTTAATGTGATGAATGATCCAAATGGGGATCATTCACTAATCTATACATGACCTAACTCAATTAATAGACATGTCTATTGGCACAATAGGGCCGACTTGTACTACTTAATAATACAATTAGTCTTTCACATAATATTAATTGTCTTTGCATAGTAGGGCTGACTTGTACCCTTCACAATACAAAATAGGGTTTTACAATAATATTACTCTTTGACAATATAGCAAGGGGTCTCACACACATCCTCTAGTGCTCTCCCACTAGGAACAAGTGCACATGTGCTCAACCACAAGGGATGTCACTCTCAGACAGATCAACTCAACTAAATTCATAGGAGTACGAATTGGAGACCCATCTCAAGTCGACTCAAATAAGTCCATAAGAGTACAACAGGACACCATCTCAAGTCATCTCAACTTAGTCCAGAGGAGCATGACAAGAGACCAACACAAGTCATCTCATCTCAGTTGAGAGGAGTACGACTCACCTATCACATAGGCATTCTCACAGATCATCCCAACTCAGTCCAGAGGAGTACGATCTGGAGAATGTCTCATGAAGCTGCAATCATCAACATACGACGCTACGAGATTTTGGGCTTCAGGAATTTCAACAACCATACACGATATTCCTCCTAAACGCCAAACTAGTGGACAACCGAACAAAAAGGAAGGATCGATGATCCTCAACGTATGCTGAGATCTACAACTTACAGATGTTTCAGGCCTCTGTACTTTGGGAGATTTACCCACTCCAACATGCAACTACCACGAATTCGCGAACTCCGAACATATAGATCGGATGAATGATTATTTCCTCAGATCAATGGTGGATCTGTGCCCTGTGATTTGGGATTCAGAACCTTCCATAACTCAACACATCAGATCCTATGGAGTGCCAAATAGGTGAGCTCATGAAGGTCATGATAAAAAATCCACCTGTTCTCATGAATGGATGGTTGGGATCTACTCCGACCTTTTGGCCTTTGGGAGTTCTCAACCCAAACAAAATTACACCTCTATTCCTATGGGGTACCAAATCTCTGAACTTCAATATCTATTGACATGTGGCTCTTGGCACCAAAGGTTACGATTCGTTCCGGGCTTCGAAACTTCAGGAAGCTTGCACAGTTCCACAATCACACTCCAACTCTTCCAGATAGTTGGACTTCCAAACTACTCTGGACCTGTGGACATGTGTCCCGACAATCGGATGGTCCATATCTTCTCTGGTTCCTGGGACTTCAGGAAAATTTCCTTCTATGCACACACCACATGGAAACCTACGAATACGCAAAGTCCGAAGGACTTCAGAGGTTAAAACCCACACTACTTTCCCAGATCTGATGGCTAGGAAAGATCTACTCCTCCTAGGGTGGATATCGTCCACTCGACCTTGAAAATGAAAGGATTCTTCCCTTCAAATATTATCATCACTCTTTCTACTAAGATTTAACACTCAAATGATTCGGGTCTTCTACGCACACCTTGTGCTCCTCTGAAAACTTGACACTTGAAGATTTCTGGAAAATCTTTCCACGCACTCCTTGCATTCGTTTCCTTGAGACTCTTCAACACTTGACTAAGTGTTGGCCATATGCACACCTTTTAAGGTTCTTCTCGAGCTCCTATACTCATATGAGTGTATGTGTACTCCTTGCACTCACCCTTCACAATTTCACGTTATCTCTTCTGAGCTTCTGAGTCTGAAAACAACTATTCCTTAACACTCCTTGTGTGGCTACTATGAACTCCTTGCATGAGTATTTCATAAGAGAAACAATTGAAACTTACATAACACTACATGTTCATTCAATTAATCATAAAATGCATACGCAAACATATAAAACACAGAAAGAAAATAACACACATTATCCATTTAACTCATGGAAATGCAAACTTATAATTTGAGAAAAAACTTCCTCTATTATATTCCTTCAACAAAGCATTTACAAAGAGTTATTTCAACTCTTCAACTTCTCCTTGACAACAATTTACAATAAACTTCAACAACAAAATACAATTGTCTTCAACAACCTCATTTGGGCATAGATTGCATATATTTATACATGGAGGGGCTTCTCGAGCCTTCCTACCGAGTACTTTAGTGCAATCATATCATAATTAAAACATTATACCTCTAAGGCTTATTACAATAAATGGAATTTACAACCCAGATATGAGTCACTGCTCAATATGTGTATAATCTATAGCTTATTAAAGACATTACAATCCTTTGCGATCTCATACAATGGTTCTTGCCTCAAAACGTTAAAATCTCTTTTAATTACAATCTTTTCAAAATAACAAATTGATTCACTCTCATTGGGTCTCAAAACAATTTGAATGTGCGCACTTGATGCTGAGTTGTCCTCCACTCGTCTTGATGGACGTTGTCGACAATGCTCCTACATCACTTTTCCTACTAGATGACTTCAAAACTCTCCAGAAGAGGGTTGATTAGGAAATTTACTGGATTATGACTGTCACCAAGAGCAATGGATATTTGGATTTATAAAATTGGGAACCATTGATTAAAGGACATCTAACTCACTACTTCCATGGGAAAGGGTTCTATGAATTTCCATTTGAAAATAAGGATGATAGGGAACTCATGATCTTTCACAATGGTCCATATTTATATGGCAATCGAGCTATATATTTAAAATATGGTTGCTCGAGTTTAACACTAAAAATAACATACCCTCTACTCTTCTCGTTTGGGTCCATTTACCCCACCTACCACTTCATCGTTGGAATGATTCCATTATGAGATCCATTGGTAACACTCTAGGAAGATACATTTATAGTGCGACACCAAAGGATTAGATGTTTGCTTGTGATTGGCTCTGTGTAGAGGTTGATTTGGAAAAGGATTTTCCCAAATCCATCCTTTTAACTTTTGAAAACTGAAAATACCTGCAAGAAGTGGATTATAGACAAATACCTTTCAATTGTTGACATTGTCATGAGTACGAGCACTTTGAAAAAAAATGGCCTAAAAAAGATGCAGAGGAGGTAGCTACCATGAATACAAAGGAGTAGTGGCAAGTAGCTAGGATAAAACATAATAATCGACAATTGAGACTAACAACACCTTGAAAATTGAGACCATTATGAATTGCCAACACAAACCCTAGTGGGTCAAGCATTCCATCACAATTGTAGAAAGGAGCAGGATTAGCTCACAACATTAGCAATATAGTTGCATAAGCTAATCAAGAATGCAAATTCATTCCGACACACAATAGGTATGCATCCTTGCCCCAAGAAGAAGTTAATCTGGAACAAGTAGTCACACCTTCAAATCCAAAAGGTACACCCTCATGATTTCCGTCTCCTCTTAGAAATAATGAGACATTATATCAATCAAGTCCAGATCCTATCCTCTCTATTTCATAGGGAATCCTATTCCATTCCCTCTCTCAGTCCCAACATGGTTTAGAAAAGGTAAAGGATACACATGGGAGGTCATGCATGTGGGCTCAAGGTGTTATTTGTGTTTCATGTTTTCATGTGGGTTCAAGATGTTGTTTGTGGCCCTGAATGCATGAGTTCAAGATGTTGTTTGTTGGAATGGCCTATGGTTGGGAATGTTAGTGCCACTAGGCGACTTTGAGTAGTAGGTATGTGTTTGAGGATTAGATATGTATTATATTATTTGCACATTTAGTTCATTTTTTGTACATATGTGCTGGGGGAGTCAGCTAGGTACCCCTTATTTGGGGTTTAGGGGTTGAATCCCTTGACCAAAATTTTCTGGATGTTCCTTCAAAATTTTTGGGATGGATTTGAGGGTCTAGGGAAGAACATGCACACACTGCTACTTAGGAATGCATGCATGCTTCTACTTACGAATGTGTCTGAGCACATGCACTCTTAGCTCAGGAACGCATGCACATTTCTTAAAAATATGAGTTGGAAAGTTTGTATGATGGTTTGGTGAGAATTTAGGTTATAGGATTAATAAAGCACATGCATTTCTAAGAGAACACACACATTCCTTCCCACCCCATTTCCACTTTTTCGACCATCATTTCTGTGGAAGTGTCATAAATGTAAATTCTAGTGACTCATGTATAGTTGCATCCCCTCCCATTTGTATTCATTGCACTCCGCATCATGACCATTGAATTTCTCAATGTTGAGTGCTTACACTTAAATCACCACAAGTTTGAGTCAATTGCAATTATTTGCATCAAGGAGATGTTAAAAACACATGTCTAGTTGCATCCCTTCCCATTTGTATTTAATGCACTGTTAGGGACCTAACCTCCCTAACCCCTCACATAGGTAGAATAATATATTTTCTATGTAATAAAGGTTGACATTAGTTAATAAGTCCTATTCATTAATGTAAACACGTTTAATGTAAGAAGACTTAATAAAAGTTTATGCTTCTAGAAATATTTTCTTCTAGAAAGTTCTGTAGAAGATAAAATTAGTATAAATAAGAGTAGAAGGCATGAGAAGGTCTCATATTGAGAATTATTGTAATATAAATCTGCTCTGCTGGAGGTTTTCCCTCGAAGAGGAAAATGACCATTGCTTTCATTCAATAAAGGTATTATTGATGGTGTTGTTATTATCATTATTTCGTTGTTCTGTTGGTATTTGCTACAATATTTTTGTTTCTACTTATTATAATACACATGGTACCTTACAAGTTGTATCCGAGCTCTTTCCTTTGTGGAAACTGTGGAAAATTATTTTCGGGGTAGAGAAGTGTACTGCTGATGTATTTAAAGCACATATACCTGTCATTCACTGGGTAAAAATGCGGTTGGGGAAGACTACATGCATGAAATACAAACAGTTTCACGGGGTTACTCGAAACAAATGTGTCACCATGTTGGAAACCTCTTCTTGATCCATATTTATTGATCAATGTTAGTACATACACACCTATCTTTAATCTTTTTCTTTTGATTTTCTTTGCTTCTTGAATTTCCTTACTTATTCTTTTTCTCCTTTCAAATACAGGTTGCAGGTCACACTACTACAAAATATTTTAGGTTTGTAGACCCACAAGCCTGTGTATCTATACTTAGTCATTTTATTCTTTCAAAACCTCAACAATTAGCTGTTTTTCAAGCGAACATGGGAGTGATTATGCGACAATCCAATATGTTCCAGACCCAAAATTCCCCATGTCTCGTGTTCCACAATCACGCTACCCTCAATTTTCACCTCTATCTCCGTGTCCTCCAAAATGCACTTTCTACCTTTTATACTTGGTCGATTTCTTACAATGCGGGTGTAGGAAACCTATCTATTCCACTTACCTTTTTTCCCATGTCTTTTGTCCCACAATCTCAAGTTCTATTAAAATGACCCTCTTACTTCCACTACCCGCATAATTATCATTTCCCATAATGATCGAGGTGGACATCGGTAGCCACCCACCTTTTCCAACTAGCTCAAAACAATTTTCTGGCAATTTTGGAAATTTACTATTTTTAGCAGTTTTTAACTTCCGGGGCCATTTTGAGGGCCTAAATGAAGGTTTTTTGGGATAAGGCTTCTCAATGATAAGTAAAGTCTCTAATAGATCCCCTTAAATAAATCTCCTCGACTATACCTTTCCAACGAGCTATCATGCGCCCCAAACGAAGATCATATGCCAAAGTTACGCCCTCGGGAAGTTGATACACCAAACTACCCAAAACGGGGTCCACAAAATGGTTGGCTTTTCATCTTTCGGGGTTAGGGTTTTGGATTTTCTTTATGATAAAAATTCCTTTGGATATTCATTGTAAAATCATCTTCTTGCAAATGCGAGTAGCTGTAACATCTCTTCTCAGAGATAAGTTGCCACCATTCTAGCGAGTCTTTCACTCTGTATGTTTACAGTCTCTGTACATTTCTTTCATTGATAGAAATCGTGTATTATTGTATCTATGTGTTTATGGTTGCATATCTGATACATTTTTGTTATATTATTGGATATCCACGATATCTCTGTGCATTTCTTTATTATATCTCCGCTTTCATTTCACGCCGAAAATAACCCGGATCAGTGGTATCAGAGCAGGCTGCTCTTGATCGTTTTTTTCAGTGCATGTCCCCGACTAGGTTCGAGTATAGAAAGTTGGGTCTCGAGATTGTCTCTCTTGAAGACAATCTCTCTTGCATGCCCAAGAAACCCTCCATGGTAGAAGAAAAGAAAAACGACGGAGCAGACGATTCTATCAATCCGTTGCTTGAGCAAGCTCTCACGTGATAGAGGGACACAACGATGGAGATTTTTTCCCACATCCTTCAATGCCTTCTGATAGAAACATGTGCATCTTCATCAAACAACCACTTTGGAAGCACCTCTCCTTTCAAGGTATGGGTTAATTTTGATATTCTCGTATTTGAAGGTCAGATAGATGCGGATGCCCTAGACAAATGGTTAAATCTGTTAGAAGGTTATTTCTCCGTTCATAATTTTTTCGACAGGGAAAAGATCACCTTCACACTCCTTAAAGCTCTCCTCCATGTCAAACATTGGTGGGAAACTTATTGGGAGAAAATTTCCAAAGAGGAGTTTGGAATATATGGGGCTGAGTCCACTTGGGATTTTTTTGTGGATGCGGTAAAGGAATAGTATTGCCTTGTTGGCAACTATGAGGACCAGTACATGAGATTGAACACACTGCGACAAGAGAGGGGCCAAGCAGTTCCAGAGTTCACCAATACCTTCCATACCTTGCGCACCAAGATGGGTATCAAAGACTCCAAATTACATTTGGTTCTGAAATACCATGGGGCTCTACACAAATACATCCAAACTGAAATGGATTTTATGGACATCTCATCACTCAGTGCTGCTTATCGATATGTTGTTAAAATCGAGTAGAAATTTAAGCACCAAAACAAACGGGAGTTCGGGTATGCAAATCCGCAACAACTAAAGTATGATAAAGATGGCTCTAACAAATAAATTCCTGAAAACTAGTCTAAGCCATAGGAAAATAAGGGTCATGGGAAGACAAAGAAGGACACCAAAAAATGGTGCGATTTCCACAAAATCCCCTGGCACAACACCGATGAATGTCACTCAAAACAGTCATTGGTGGTCGAGATCAAAGATAAGGATCCAAACCTTGATTCAAAATCTGATTCTGAAAATACTGGTAAAAGACGGATCATCGATGCAGACCCCACTTCTATTTTCGCGACCGCAACAATTCAACCAGAAGAACCAACCGATCCTGAAGAGGGGGAGCACATTTTTCATTAACAGATGTGGGTGAAGGGGACCCCGCTGCATTTTATTGTTGATAGTGAAAGCTAGAAGAAAATCATCTCAGCAGAGGTCGTCAACAATTGGGATTGTCGACAAAACCACACCCACAGCCATACAACATCGGGTGGCTTCGCTAAGGACGAGATATTCATGTCAGCTAGCAGTGTCAATTTTCATACGACATCCAAACCTTCAAGGATGAGATATTATGTGATGTTTCCCCACTGGATGTCTGTGATGCTCTCTTGGGCCATCCATATATGTGGAAGCGCCATGCTATCTATGAGTCTCGACCCCGTAGTGCCATTGTTACTTTGGGGGGTCATCTCTATAGGATACCAGAGGTAGTCCCAACTACTGTCCCACCTAAGCAATGCCGCAAGGTAGTATCACATACTACAAAATTTATCTTTTTCACAATCAGTTCAAAAGGTGAACAAAAGGATACTGCAACCACTACAGCCTCGACCCAAGCACCTTCTATCCAACATAAGCATGTCGACAAGATTGCAACAAAGTATAAAGATTCCTTATTCACACAGGAATATCATGTATCCAGACTGGTTAAAAAGGTCCAACCCTTCCAACCACATGTTCATGACAACCTTCAACAAGCTAAGCAACGCAACTTCTCCAACAAGGCATGCAACTCATTAGGATGCAGATTCAACAAACTCTTTTCCCTCTCACCCGGGAACTCAACACAATGGATACCATTGCTTCCTAAGGATGGAGGATTGATCTAGGTGGATATCTGTGGCCACCCACCTTTTCCAACTGGCTCAAAACAATTTTCTGGCAATTTTGGTAATTTACTATTTTTCGCAGTTTTTAACTTTCGGAGCCATTTTGAGGGCCTAAATGAAGGTTTTTTGGAATATATATTCTCAATGATAACCAAAGTCTTTGATTGATCCCCTTAAATGAATATCCTCAACGATACCTTTCCAACGAGCTATCGTGCGCCCCAAATGAAGGTCGTATGCTAAAGTTATGCCCTCAGGAAGTTGATACACCAAACTACCCAAAACGGGGTCCACAAAATTGTTGGATTTTCATCTTTCGGGGTTAGGGTTTTGGATTTTATTTATGATAAAAAGGCCTTTGTAGCCTCATTGTAAAATCATCTTCTTGCGAATGCGAGTAGCTGTCACATCTCTTCTCAGAGATAAGCTCCCACCATTCTAGCGAGTCTTTCACTATGTATTTTTACAGTCTCTGTACATTTATTTCATTAATAGAAATCATGTATTACTGTATCTATGTGTTTATGGTTGCATCTCTGATACATTTATGTTATATTATTGGATATCCACGATATCTCTGTGCATTTCTTTATTATATCTTCACTTTCATTTTGTGCCGAAAATAATCCAGATCAGTGGTATCAGAGCAGGCTGCTCTTGATCATTTTTTTCAGTGCATGTCCCCGACGAGGTCCGAGTATAGCATTTTGGGTCTCAAGATTATCTCTCTTGAAGACAATCGCTCTCGCACTCCCAAGAAACCCTCCATGGCGGAAGAAAATAAAAACGACGAAGTAGACAATTCTATCAATTTGTTGCTTGAGCAAGCTCTCACGCGACAAAGGGACGAAATGATGGAGAATTTTTCCCACATCATTAAATGTCTGCCGATAGCAACAGATGCATATTCATCAAACAACCACTTTGGAAGCACCTCTCCTTTCAAGGTACAAGTTAATTTTGATATTCCCGTATTTGAAGGTCATATAGATGCAGATGCCCTAGACAAATGGTTAAATCTGTTAGAAGGTTATTTCTCTGTTTATAATTTTTTCGACAAGGAAAAAATCACCTTCACACTCCTTAAAGCTCTCCCCCATGTCAAACATTGGTGGGAAAATTATTGGGAGAAAAGTTCCATAGAGGATTCTGGAATATATGGGGCCGAGCTTACTTGGGATTTTTTTGTGTGGATGTGGTAAAGGAACAGTATTACCCTTTTGGAAACTATGAGGACCAGTACATGAGATGGACCACACTACGGCAAGAGAGGGGCCAGGCAGTTCTGGAGTTCACCAATACCTTCCATACCTTGCGCACCCAGCTGGGTATCAAAGACTCTGAACGACATTTGGTTCTAAAATACCATGGGGCTCTACACAGATACATCCAAACTGAAATGTGTTTTCTAGACATCTCATCACTCAATGCTGCTTATCGATATGCTGTTAAAATTGAGCATAAATTTAAGCACCAAAATAAACAGGATTTCAGGTCTGCAAATCCACAACAACCAAAGTATGATAAAGATGGCTCTAACAAACAACTTCCTGAAAAACCAGTCTAAGCCACAAGAAAATAAGGGTCACGAGAAGACAAAGAAGGACACCGAAAAATGGTGTGATTTCCACAAAATCCCCTAGCACAACACCGATGAATGTCTCTCAAAATAGTCATTGGTGGTTGAGATCAAAGATAAGGAGCCGAACCCTGATTCGGAATATGATTATGAAAATACTGGTAAAAGACAGATCATGAATGCAGACCCCACTGTTATTGTCGCGACCACAACAATTCAACCAAAAGAACCAACAGATCCTGAAGAAGGGGAGTAAATTTTTCATTCATAGATGTGGGTGAAGGGGACCCCACTACATCAAACAATTGATAGCGGAAGCCATAAGAACCTCATCTCAGCAGGGGTCGTCAAACAGTTGGGATTGTTGACAACACCACACCTGCATCCATACAACATCGGGTGGCTTCACCGAGGACGAGATCTTCGTGTGAACCAGCAGTGTCGATTGTCATACGGCATCCATCCCTTCAAGGATGAGGTATTATGTGATGTTTCCCTATTGGATGCCTGTGATGTTCTCTTGGGCCAACCATATTTGTGGAAGCACCATGCTATCTATGAGTCTCGACCCCGTAGTGTCATTGTTACTCCGGGGGTTCATCTCTACAGGATACCAGAGGTAGTCCCAACTAATGTCCCACCTAAACAATGCCGCAAGGTAGTATCACATACTACAAAATTTAGCTTTTTCACAATTTGTTCGAAAGGTGAACAGAAGGATACTGCAACCACTACAACCTCGGTCCAAGAACTTTCTATCCAACATAAGCAGGTCGAAAATATTGTAGCAAAGTGTAAATATTCCTTCTGCACACAAGCATCTCATGTATCCAGACTAGTTAAAAATGTCCAACCCTTCTAGCCACATGTTCATGAAAACCTTCAACAAGCTAAGCAATGCAACTTCTCCAACAAGGCATGCAACTCATCAAGATGCAGATTCAACAAATGTTTTTCCCTCTCCCTTGGGCACTCAACACAATGGAGACATTTTCTTCCTAAGGAGGTAGGATTGATCCAAGTAGATATCAGTGGCCACCCACCTTTTCCAACTGGCGCAAAACAATTTTCTGGCAATTTTGGTAATTTGCTATTTTTTGCAGTTTTTAACTTCCAAGGCCATTTTGAGGGCCTAAATGAAGGTTTTTTGCGATTGATATTCTCAATGATATCCAAAGGCTTTCATTGATCCCCATAAATAAATATCCACGATGATACCTTTCCAACGAGCTATTGTGCACCCCAAACAAAGATCGTATGCCAAAGTTACGCCCTCGGGAAGTTGATACACCAAACTACCCAAAACGAGGTCCACAAAACTGTTGGATTTTCATCTTCCAGGGTTAGGGTTTTGGATTTTCTTTATTATAAAAATGCCTTTGGAGCCTCATTGTAAAATCATCTTCTTGCGAATGTGAGTATCCATCACATCTCTTCTCAGAGATAAGCTGCCACCATTCTAGCGAGTCTTTCACTCTGTATTTTTACAGTCTCTATACATTTCTTTCATTAATATAATTCATGTATTATTGTATCTATCTGTTCATGGTTGCATATCTGATATATTTATGTTATATTATTGGATATTTGCGATATCTCTGTGCATTTCTTTATTATATCTCCACTCTCATTTCGTGCCAAAAATAATCTGGATCACATAATTAGCCAATTTTATCATTGTGGATGTGGGAGTCATTCCCTTTTCACTTTTCCCACTCCTGATGTCTTGTGTCCCACACCCACATTCTCGCGCTCATCATAATGAAATTTCAATTTCTCTTTTCTCACTTCCATACTTAACCATTTTCCATCTTCCACGACATCACATCACCATTTCCTGGTTGCATTTATTTTAGCTGCCACTTGTGTGAACATAATGTTTTTATTAAAGTGACGAAGATTTTGTAATCCTTGTAATAAATTCAAAATCTTGTCATGCAGGATGGAAACCCTGAAATAAGAGTTATGGTGATTAATCATAATGGAAATACATGGTAAATTAAATAAAAAACTAATATCCCAAGCTGTAAAACATTATATCGACAATAGCGCCACCTATTGGTAAGAATATAAAGTTGTGTAAATAATGTCAAGTAGGAGAAAAGAGTTGTAATTTGGGGATACACTCAACACACTCAGACGTGAAGACCAAGAGTTCTAGTGGTCGTGAGCTTACAACTACTACAAGGCCCTCCCTCCTACTGAGAAAAAAATGAACCAGGTCTAGACTTTAGGTATAACCCTGATCGAATGTGTTCTAGAGGTAACAAATTTCAAAGAGCTAGTTCAATGGTGTGCAGATAAATTCAATTCAGAGAAGAGAGTAATCCAGCTCCAAGGACAACAACCTATCTCATTATCTCCTTCAATGTTCAAAAGAATGTTACAACTCCCAACACCCAACATGCAGTTCAAGGGTAAAGAAACCATCAAATTCCTCAAAGAACACAAAGGAGGAGAAGATATCCTTGAGAAATATTTGGTCGACCCAAGAAATAATACCAATGCTTCTAAAATTGAGGTAAGTTCCTTAAAGTATCCCTATAAGGAATTTTCATGGTTATTTTCTCATATCATTGGTTTGGAATCCATGACTTCTATATGCCAAGGAATATCATCTATACCCTTAATTTCTCTATGCATGAATATGCCCCCATTGACCGAGGTCACATTATTTCTAATGAAATCTCATTTCAACTGAGTAGTCTGAAGAAGACCCAAAAATTTTGCATGACATCATATCTAATTTTTTCCATAGCCTACTGCCATGTTTTCAAGGACTTGTCAAGGGAAATGAGTGTCGTATTTAAGGTGGAACCAATCTTGGCCTGGTATCCATCCCTGTGGAGGCACAAATATCAATATCATTTCTACCTGGTTCACAAATTTTTTATCTCAGAATTAAAAAAATTAATCTTTGGCCCTAATACGTCAAGACTGCCACTCAAAGATTCCACCTTTCTCTCATAGAAAGGAGTCTTTAAAATTTTAGAGGAATTCAACATTATAAGGTTATTCAATTTTGAGGAGAAACCCCTTCTCCTCCCTTTCTATGTATCGAACAAATATTTTATTATAGAAGTTGGTAGGAAATACAAAGATCGGGATCATTTCTTTAATGATAAAATAAAAAATCAATTCATCTTGCTGCCTTGGAAATTCAGAGAAATTGTCGTAAAACACATCTCACATTTGGATGAACTTGCAAGTCAATTTGACCAACTCGGCCTTAATGAAATTGAAATTGTGGAGTGTTTCAACCCTAATGATTTATTCACTCCACATACGTTCGTAATCAGATATTCCTCTTATTTTACCAAAATTGAATAGTTTAAATATGGAGGTGGGGATAATTTAAATCTCCCCGAGACTTTAGCCAACCAAGCTCTTAATGATATGGAGGAATTAGCTAGCACTAATGAGTGTTATCGACAACAAGTTAGATAAGTAACAAAAAAAACCCCAAATTCGTTGATTGTGTCTCAAAAGGTACCCCAATAAGAATAAAACCTAGGAGCAATGGTTTTGAGATAAGGAAAACACTTGCCAAAAGCTCAGACGATGGCGGTGACAAGGACCCAACAAAGAAAAATCTTCAAAAATTTCACATTGTATATACCTTTGCTAAAAGAAAAATTGTTACCTGGAAAACGAGGACAGAAATACCTGAAAATCAAGAAGCCCCATGGAAATGGGCGTAGATGAGATTATCGAAGAACCCAACTGGTCTGAACAATGATTTTTGGAAACCTAAGTAATTGTCGAAGATCTAGTCACTCAGGAACCAAAAATATTTGAAGAGGAGTTTGTGAGATTGCACAACGCGACCTACAATAGATGTTCTAAAAATAATTTAATTGAAAAAGTGAACATGAAAAGCAAGAAAATGTTTGAGAAATGGAAATTGGAAATTGATTTCCATGGGGTTTCACCTTCGAAGATTGTACAATTTCATGAAGCAACCGGAGAAGCACTGAAGGAATATGTTGGAAACATAGAAAGGGGAAATTTAATTTTAAAGGAAAACATAAAGGAATTGGAGGAAACTCTAATTCCAATACCATTTTTTGTTGAGCCATTAAACACACTTCAACCAATGCTTACCTTAGAGGATATTCCATAAAGAAGCAACAAGTGGAAATTTTCATCAAGTTTGTTGTTAGCAGTAAGAAAGTACGTTGGAGATGGGATACAAAAAAGAATTTATTTGATCCAATAAATTTGGGAGCTTGCACAAAGCTCCACCAACTTTGCAACGGGGATTACACATTTCAAAGAATATCTTCAAAAATATATGGAAAATGATGAAGATTTTTATAAAGACATTGTTGGAACATTTTAAACTAAAGTTTCAAGTTTAAGTGATATCCACAGAAGAGAAAAAAACCTTCCTTTTAACATCTGGATGAAACAAATTAATGCTCATTGGTTGAAGAGAATAAAAAGTTTAAGAGAAATGATAAATGAATTATATGTTATGAAGAATAAAAGAGGTGACATTTTCTTTAAGCTTGTTGATCTCACAAAGGAACTCGATGGTCCAATTCTATTAACAGACATAATACTTTCATCAAAAGAGAAATTATTAAAACAACTTGATGTATTAAAAGTTGCATGAGCGAGCAAGTTCACTGTCTCAATAGAATTATTTGAGGAAGAAATTGAAAGGCAGCTAGTCAGATATATCAATAGAAAGGATGAGATAGATGACAGGTTGCACAAATTAGGTATGGAACTGAGAGAGATATAGAATTATTTGTTCGAAATAAGGACTAAACATGAGATCACGATGGGCCCCATGAAGTAATATATAGAAGAGTGGCTAAGAAAATCTCTAATTACAATCATCGAAATAGATAAACAAGAAATGATTACATTAGTTATTCCACCTCCAACACAACAACTATCTACAAAAGAGGCACCAACAAACAAGTAAAGGGTTCAGAAGAATTTCAATCACAATGAGTCAAGTAGCAACCCTATTCTTGGACTTGTTAGTTTTCTTCTACATTCATTTGTCATATTGCCTTCCATTTCCCAGTGATCTGTGAAACCCAGGCTGATCCTTGACTGTTTTTCTTCTATCTTCCACGTATTTTTATTTCATGGTCTATGGGAGCCCCATCCCAGTCCTTTTTGAAGGAAAAACACAATCTTTTATTTGTATTTCAAGACATTACTCTTTTATTTAAAACACATAATTTTTTTAGGTTCCCACATAACTAATTTGGGACATAACATTATTGTAATCTCAAAGACTTTGATTTAATAATGAGATTTCAAATTTATGTACATCAAAATATTATTTGTGCCTAATGGAATGATCATTTAAAGTTCTCTGCAATATGTGGTTCATACTTTCTTGTTTCCCTTCCTTGAATATTGTGTTCTATTTTGATGAATACTTTGATGGAAATGTCGTCTTATTTTACCACACACTATTTTTGTTTATGGTCTTGTAACATATTGTAAATATTTACATTTTATAAGATACCTGGTCCTTTCTCGGGTATTCTTTTCATGTGAATATTTATTTCAAAATAATCCCAATCCTTCTCATGAATTGTTTATATTCTTTCATGCTATTCAAAAATAGAGGAGTACTACCTCTTTAAAAACGCAGGGGGATTTTATCCTCATGAGGTTGAATCAAAGACCGTTAAACAATATTTAAGATCAACACCTCTGTAACCCATGTTGGTACCCCTTTGAGTAGTATTGCATCAAACAAAATATGTACATGGCCATCACTCCCACGTACTTTTAGGTATATTAAGAATCCCCTAGGTCTCTTGAAACCAACTCTAGATCAACCGATTGAATGCCTGAATTCTATAGTGACAATGAGAACATCACTCGAGAAGATACTCTCTAGTACCCGGGTAATCAGGTAGTACGACTAAGGGTATGGTTTGACCTCCTTAGTAGGTTCCCTAAGATATTGGGCCGAGTACTACTATTTGACCCCACACATACATCAGAGAGCTAGAACACATGGAAAACACTTGTCTATAGGAACCTTGAAAACCCTAACCCTTGGCAAAGGAACATAACAAAACATGAACATAAGAGATATATTGTCATGCAACCCTACCTCTTTCATTCTGGTTGCGACATTTCTACACAATTTTCTTGTTAAAAATTTGGGCAAATCATCACTGCAGTATTCTTCAAGGTGGATTATAACTTTGCAAAAGTAAAAAAAAAAATAAGAAAAAAGTATAGTGGTCCCCCCGACACCCTTATTTGGGACCTATCCCCTTGGATTCCTCTTTTCTCCCTAATTGTCATGGTACCTATCATTTTAAAACCTTCTTGTTGTTTTTTCCCCTGATCACAGTGGAATCTATCACTCAAAATCTTTTTTTTTAATCCCATGAACCCAACCAACCTTTCCAACACCCTTATTTCCCACCTATTCTATTGGATTCCTCTATTTACATTCATTCTAGTGGTACCCTTCACCAATAAACCCTTTTATATGCAGACCCATTCACTCCATTCCTATTTTCCCCTTTCACCATGATACACACTCACAACTAAGACCTTGAAACCCACCTCAATTCTACCATAGATGCCAAAATGGAAGACATGAAACATGCCATAAAGAAGGAAATCTAGGACCACCTTGACAACCATCTTGAATCATTTTTTGCTAAGATCCTAGAATTACTAAATATTCCTGGAGGCCTTACCTCATTTGAAAAACCTTCTAACCCCGAAGGTGTTTCTTCCTCCAATTCGTAGACTTTTCAGTCCAACCCCCTTCATCATGATCTATGTATTCCACAAGTGGAGGTGAACAAATTTGATGGCTCAGATCCCATTGGCTAGGTCACTCAAATGGAATATTACTTATCATTGCATGGCATCATTGATGACTTGGAAAAACTTCATTACAATGTCCTTTATCTGGATCCTGAACGTTGGTAATCGTGGTAATGGTGTAAAAAATCACACCAAGGGTATGTTGCTTGGACATAGTTCATGGTCAAACTTTATGAACACTTTGAAACCAACACACACCACCTAGCCCATTTGACCAAGTTGAAATAATTTGGTACCGTGGAAGACTTTATCACCACATTTGAACAATTGGATTTCAGAACACATGGCATGTCTGATACCTTCTTCAAGGAATGCTTTATCGGTGCCCTAAAAGATGAAATCTGAGCCCAGGTCCTCATAACTCGCCCCTAGATTTGGTTGGAAACTACTGAACATGCCAAGGAAGCACAATAGGTTGTATTTTCCCATAGTCGGAAACCCTCTTTTCTCCCTCACCCTCAACCTACCAATCCTGCCCCTCATGCCACTCCTTTTAAGATCCAAAAATTAACTCAGGCAGTAATGGATGAATGCCAACTCAAGGGTCTTTGCTATAATTGTGATGAAAAATATTTTTCAGGACACTTGTGTAAGGAACATAACATTTTTATGGCCATTTCTAAGGATTTTGCTGACGAGGAGGCCAAATTTTTTCTGGTGGAAGAACTACCCCCAATAGATGACCCTACTCCGCCCTCTGATCCTTAGAATTTGAACCATTGATTTTACTACATGCCTTCACTGGATTCTTTGCTACCCAAACCCTCAAGCGCATTGGCTACATTAAGCACAAGAAGGTCATAATCTTTGTTGGCAATGGAAACACCCATAATTTTATTCATTGTCGCATTTCCCAAGAAATAAATTTCCATATTCATGTAATCAATGATTTTCAAATCATGATTTCCAATAGAGGTTCCATGAAATGTGGCGGGTGTTGTGAAAATGTGCACTTACAAATTGGTCAATACCACCTGAAATCTCATATGTTTTCTATTGACATGGGTCGTTGTGACATTGTGATCAGTGTTGAATGGTTACACACTCTTGGCCCCATCCTCATGGACTTCAAGGACCTAACCATGCAATTCCAAAATGAGGGACAATAATATAAATTCCAAGGAATCATAGCAGGTTCACCTGAGATCATTAGTTCCCACTGAATATAAAAGCTACTAAAAAAAGGTCACTCTGGAATTATTTCCCAAGTCCATTCCATTCACTTCGTTGAGACACCCTTTGTGCACCTTGGCATCTAATATATACGCTCTAGACACTAAGATATATTTAATACCCCCCATGGACTTCCCCCTTCCCATGATGCCCATGATCATTCCATTCCTTTGGTACTCGACATACTTCCTCCCGATGTTCACCCTTATCATCACCCCTTTTCCCAGAAAAATGAAATTGAGAAAAATGTTCAAGAATTGCTAGAAGCAGGTGTTATCCATATTAGTACCAACCCCTACTCTTCTCCAATAGTCATGGTACTTGAGAAAAAAGGAACTTGGTGAAAGTGTTCTGATTTTCGTGCTCTCAAAAAACTCAGAATCAAAGACAAATTTCCCATTCTTATCATTGATGACCTTTTAGATGAATTGAGTGGTGCCCAATACTTTACAAAAATTGATCTCCATTCTAGATACCCCCATATACACATTAAAGAGGAACACATCCCAATATTTCCTTTAGAATTCATGAGGGTCACTATGAGTTCTTTGTCATGCCCTTTGGCCTGTGTAATGCCCCCTCCACTTTTCAAAGTCTCATGAATCATTTTTTTCAGTCCTTTCCTCCATCATTTTGTCTTAGTTTTCTTTGATGATATCCTCGTGTATATTAAAACTTGGCAAGCCCATCTCGCCCATGTGGATCGAGTTCTCCATCTATTGTCTAAGCACAAACCTTTTCTCAAAAAATATAAATGTGCTTTTGAAACCTCTAAAGTTGATTACCTAGGTCATGTTGTAGGAAAGTATGGTGTAAGGGTGGATACTAAGAAAATTGAAGCTATGAAGGATCAACCTCACCCTAAAACTATTAAAATCTTGCATGGTTTCTTAGCTCTAACGTGTTTATGTTACGGTAGCTGCGGGAGGTATTAACCTCCACGTGTAACCTTTGACTAGAATGGAATATTTCAGAAGGAAGGGAAACCCTAAATAGATGTGTGAAAACCCTAGAAGACAAGTTGACCTAGCAGAATAAATAATATTAAACACATAATTACCAGAAAGTCAAGTCGTCACAACCAGAAAAGTCACTGGACAAATTAATATAAATAGAGGACGTTTTATCTCATTTGTACAACTAGTTGGAGCTCAAGTGTTGTGGAGAGATGCAACTGCAGCTACAAGGAGGAATAAGGGTGTATGGTCATCTCTTGGTATTGGTCTCTCTCTAGCGCTATCAAGTGATATTCTTGGTGATTTTCTTAGTGATATTCTTGGTGATACTCTTGGTGATGTACTAGCTAAGAATGGCATGAGTTTGAGAGAGTAGTGCAGCTGCAACTACTACACCTATGTATGGTACTTGTTCTATGTATATGGAGACTCTCTCTTGTGCACTACCCTTGTGATGAAAACCCCCACCACTCCTGGGGCTCATGCGACCTTCCGGTCTAGGATTGCTCTCTCTAGGGAGATGAGTTATCTCTTAGGTCCTCTCTGAACCCTCAAAATTATCTACCACGTGATTTTCCCCTTTTCCATGCACGTAAATTTGCGTTTGCGAGGGTATCATCACTTCAGTGGAGAAATCCACGTGACCTCGGGCCAAAACCATAGGCTAAAATCTTTAAACGGTGGAAACTCTGGGACTTCGGAGCTCCAGGCTTTGAGAGTTCTACCATCAACACACTATGATTCTCCCAAATGTCGAATTTGTGAAAAACCAAAAAAAGGTGGGGATCAACGACTCACACTACCCATCAAGATCTATGGCTCACATAAATTTGGGACTCTGGGCTTTGGGAGTTTTCCTCGCTCCAACACACAATACCTTCGAATGCGCAAACTCCAAACTTGCAGATCGGATGGCTGAAATCCGCCTCAGATCGATGGTCTAGTTTTAATTCGGGCTTCGGACTTCATAGATTTTCGGGACACAACACTCCAAATCCTCCGAACGTTGAATTGGTGAATTCTCTTGCAGATCAACGGTCTGCAACTTCCCAGTAGCTAACGACTGTGATATTCTTCGGAGCTCCGAGCTTCAGAAGTTATTTCTCCTTATCACCACCAATCCTCTAGATTGTTGAACGCCCAACTGACGAAGGGTTGGGATCCACAGTCCCCGTGTCCCCACCAACAGATGGCCTAGATCTACTCCGTGATTTGGGGATTTTTGATCCAAAACGATTTCGCCCAATATTTTATGGAGCTATAAACTCCGGTCGATATACAGACACATGTACTTGTAACCGACTACCAAGATGTAATCCGATATTCGGAGCTTCGGGGTTTTGCAAGCTCTTGCAACAACACTTCAAATTCTCTGGAGCAGTGAAGTCTGAAGGACTTAGAAGGTTAACGATTGTGCTCCTTTCTCAGATCTGATGACTGTGAAAGGTCTAACTCCTCCTTAAGCAGATATCGTCCACTCAACCTCCAAACAAAAGAGATTCTTCCTTTCGAGAACTAAATCTTCCTATCCTTTTTTAGCTTTACCAACTTTAAAATAATTAGACTCTGGTGCACACCTTGAGCTACTTCTCTTGAACTTGAGACTTATAAAAATCTCCCACACACTCCTTGCACTCGCTCTCCTCTAAACCTTTTCAACACTTCTTTAAGTGTTGGCCTTGTGCACACCTTGCATGGGTCTATCCTTCAATATTTTATACTCAAACGAGTATATGTGCACTCCTTTCACTCACTCTACAGACTTCACACGGGCTATTGAGTCTGAAAATGACTCTTCCTTCACACTCCTTGCATGGGCACTGTGCATTCCTTGCATCAAGATTTCAGAAGAGAAACAATTGAAACTTATATAACATCAAAGGTCCATTGATTCAACCATGAAATATACACACATGCATATAAACACAAAAAAATAGATAACATAACATTACCCAAATAACTCAGAGATAAGAAAACTCAAACATTTGAAGAAAATCTCCTCTATTATATTCCTTCAACAAAACATTTACAAGAGTTCCAATAGCTCTTCATCTTCTCTTTCTCAACAACAATCACGATAACCTCAACAACCTCTTTTGGGCATAGATTACATACATTTATACATGAGAGGGCCTCTCGAGCCTTCCCTCCAGACTATTCTAGTGATATCATATCACAATTAAAACATCCTATGACTAAGATTATTACAAATAAATGAGCATTTACAATATAGATATGAGTTGATGCTCCAAATCTATACAATCCTATAGGTAATTAAAGAAATTACAATCTATTGGATTGTTTACAATGACTATTGTCTCAAAATATTATGGGGCCTTTCATTATAATACTTTCAAAATATTAAAGTGATGCGCTCTCCTTGGAATCCAAACCACTTTGAATGCATGCGTTGGATGCTAAGTTGTCCTCCACTTGGCCTCATTGAATGTTGATGGCGATCCTCCTGCATCATACTTCTCTGGACAAAAAGATTCATGGACTCATGTCCATGAGCTCCTCCACTCTCTTTCCATATTTTTGGATATCAGTTTAAGTTATCCAACTGGCATCTTCTGTTGGATGATCTTTCCACTTAACCTGATACTCATAATAAATTTTTCTTGTGGTCTTCTTAGCAATCCTCTGATCCAAAATATTCTCTATCTGTGCCTTCTCTGCTATGGGAATATATCACTTACACTGAATCTCCTCTTGTCTATATGTCCCTTCTTTAGCATCCATCCTGTAAGGGTATAAGTCTGCTACATTGAATATTGACGATATTCCAATGTCCTATGAAATTTCAATCTCATAAGCATTTGTAGTGAATTTTTCAAGGATCTTACAAGGTCCTATCTTCTTCATCTTCAACTTGTTATATTTCCCTTTCAGAAATCTTTCCTTCCTCGGGTGTGTTAAGACTTGATCTCCGATTCCAAAATTCACCTCTCTTCTTCTCTGGTCTACTCTGTTCTTGTATTTCTGGTTGCTATTCTGTAGTTGTGCTTTGATTTGATCATGCAACTTCTACATCTCTGCAGCAAAATCCTCTGCTCCTACACTTCATAATTCATCTCATCCCAAATATCTCAATTCTGAAATTCCTCTTGGATGCATTCCATCTACTATCTGGAATGGAATCTTACCAATACTCCTATTCGGTGAGTCGTTATATGCAAACTCTTCTTGGGGCATAATTTGACCCCACCGACTATTATGTTCAGTGACCAAACTCCTTAACATATTCCATAAACTTCGATTCACTACCTCAGTCTGTCCATCTGTCTGAGGATGATATGCTAAATTGAAAGACAAAATTGTCCCCAACTTCTTCCACAAGGTCCTCCAAAAGTGTCCCACATATTTAGTATCTATGTCTGAGACTATACTCCTGGGCAACCCATGCAATCTCACAATCTCCTTGAACAACAAATTTCTATGTGGGTAGCATCACTGGTTTTATAACATGGTATGAAATGTGCCATCTTTGAAAATATGTCAACCACCACAAAGCTTGAATCACTTCCCCTATGGGTTCTTGGCAATCCCAGAACAAAATCCATACTTATAGCATCCCACGACCTATCCAGAATAGGCAATGGTTGATACAATCCAGTGTTCTTCTACTTTCCTTTAGCATATTGGCATATTTTGCATCTTTCCATGAACTTCTTTACATCAGACCTCATGCTTGGCCAATAGTATGAAGAACTCAACTACGCATATGTTTTATCATGGCCAAAGTGTCCAACCAATCCTCTGTTATGTTTCTCCTTTAGCAAATTGTCCCTCATTGAGCATTTTGGGATACAGAACTGACTTCCCTTGAATAATAGTCCATCTTGGATCAGATACTCCATCCATTGATTTCTGTCTCTTAACAAAGGGTTCTCACATGCTTCATAAGCTTCCTTGAAATCTGAGTCTTCTTGATACATCTCCTTGAGGTGTTCAAATCCCAAAGTCTTCACTTAGAATTCCTGCAAGATCAAACATCTCTTTCTCAAAGCATATGAAACTTTGTTAGCGCTTACACTAATATGCTTAATAACAAAAGTAAAATTCTACATGAATTCTACCCATTTGGCATGTCTCTGGTTAAATTTCTCTTGTCTGGTTATAAACTGCAAATCATGATTGTCGGTATACAAAAAAAAATTCTTCGAGATAAGATAATGCCTCTACTTTTTCAAAGCTTGAATTACAACACAAATTTCCTTGTCATATGTTGAATACTTCCTCTTAAAATCATTCAAATTCTCACTGAAATAAGAAACATGCTTATTATCTTGACTTAAAACTGTGCCAATGAACACTCCACTTGCATCACATTTGACCTGAAAAGTCTTCTTAAAATCTGGCAGAACTAGAACATGTTGTTTTGTTATCTTTTTTTTCAACACTCTAAATCCCTTCTCAGGTTCTTCTGTCCAATTAAAATATCCATTTTCCTTCTTTATGGTATCCAGTATGGGTGCACAAATACTATTGAAATTCCTGATGAATTTCCTGTAAAAACTCGCTAACCCATGAAAAATACTTACTTCAAACACTCTTCTTGGAGAAGGCCATTCTCTTATTCCCCTCACCTTCTCTGTATCCATCTTCAATTCATTTGAATAGATTACAAACCCCAAATACACAAGTTCCGTTTTCATAAAAGAACATTTCTTCAAATTCACCAACAACTTCTCCTGCTGTAACCTCCTCAACACCATGTTCAAGTGTCTTAAATGCTCCTTGTCAATCTTACTAAAAACCAGAATATCATCTAAATAAACAAACACAAACTTACCAATAAAATCTTTGGGCACTTCATTCATTAATCTCATGAATGTACTTGGAGCATTCGTGAAGTCAAATGACATAACAAGACACTCATGCAATCCTTCATTTCTTTTGAATGTTGTTTTCCATTCATCTCCCTCTCTCATCATTATCTGATGATAACCACTCTTCAAGTCTATTTTGGAAAAATAAATTTCTCCACTCAAGAAATCCATTAAATCATCCATTTTGGGTAAAGAAAATCTATACCTGATGGTTATCTTGTTGATGGCTCTAGAATCTGTGCACATTCTCCAACCTCCATCCTTCT
This sequence comes from Picea engelmannii, assembly GCA_009831015.1. Classification (NCBI taxonomy): domain Eukaryota; kingdom Viridiplantae; phylum Streptophyta; class Pinopsida; order Pinales; family Pinaceae; genus Picea; species Picea engelmannii. Next base: position 218,095 of record ML799665.1, read on the forward strand.
TCAAACTCAACACAATTGGTATGACACATGAGCTCAAACTTTCCCTGATCAAACCTTTATCAATTAACTCTTGGAATTGCTTCTTGACCTCTTCATTCTCTTGAGGGGTTAATATATATGTTTCTTTGTTTGGAAAAATTTCTCCCAGAATAAGGTCAATATGGTGACTAATACTCTTGATGGGCGGTAAAGAGTGAGGTAACTCATCCACCACAATATCAACAAACTCATCCAATAACTCCTGAAATTCTACAAGAAAATCATTCATATAAGTTCTTATGAGAATGACTCTTGACTTACCTACAACAACAAACTATATGCTCTAGTATTTCTTAACTTCTTTTAAGAGTTCCTTCTCACTCATGAGAAGTATACTAGGACTAGCTTCCTCTTTGACTCCTTTATATTCTATTGGCAACAACATATGATTACACCCATTTTTCTCAAGGGTATAAGTATTCTTCCTCCCATCATGTATGACATTCCTATCATATTTCCAAGGTCTCCTCAACAGAACGTGACAAACATCCATGGGTATAACATCACATAAAACTTCATCCCTATAACCACCTATTTTAAACTCAACTTTACATTGTCAACTTACCATGACTTGACGTCCTCTCTGAAACCACGACAACTTGTACAGATTTAGATGTGCAATCCTATCCAACTTTAGATTTTCCACCATCTCCGTGGATACCAAGTTATCAGTGCTCCCACTATCTATGATCACTTTGCATACCCTATCTTTCGTCTTGCTAGCAGTTATGAACAAATTGTTCCTCTGGACTGGTTCTTGTACCTCTTTCTCTGGATTTACGATAGATTTCCTCATCATGAGTGATATTCCTTCTTTTGTTGCTTCTTCCTTCATTTTTGTCTCAACATTATTTTGATGTGCCTTAGAAATGTTTTCTTCTCCAACTCTTGCATTTTTGTTTTCAGGACATTCCCAAGACATGTGCCCTATTTTTCCACAGGAATAACACTTCACTTCTCCTCCTTTGCCTCTTCCTCTAGCTCTGGGAAAATAATTTCTTCCTCCATAGTGTCCTCCTCTAGAAATTTATCCTCTCTATGTCTGACTGTTATATCTTCCAGATTCTCCTCTGGACTTCTGGAACTTTTCTCTGGCAGTTCCTCTTCCGTTGTTAGGACTCTTTCCCCTGTTTCGTTGACTCTGCTTCCTGGCCAAATTTTCTTCTGCCTTTAGGGATACCTGATAAGAATCTTCCACAGTTCTCATTGTCATCATGATAATATCATCCTAGATTTTGTAATTAATCCATTAATGTACCTAACAACTTTTTCTTCATCATTCTTCATGTGTCCTGCTCTTATGTTCAACTTATAAAATTATTCGGTATACTCTTTCACCGACAAAGCTTTCTATCTCAGATTCTGCAACTTCCTGAACATATTTAACTGATAATACTTGGGTATGAATTTATCCTTGATCTTAGCTACCATTCTATCCCAACTCTTAATCTTAGACTTACCTTTCCTCCTTCTGTCATCTTGCAACTCATCCCACCATAAAGTTGCATGTCCCTTCAATATGGTCACTGCATGCTTTACCTTCTTCTCATCATCAATTTTCTCATAGTCAAAGTACTTGTCTAAAGCACTTATCCAATCAAGCAATTATTCTACTTTAAAATTACCTTCATACATCGAGACTTCCATCTTTGCTTTAGTTCCCAACTTGACAACAACCCTCAACAATCACTCCTCTGCTGCTTGTTCTCCTACAACTTATTATGCTTCTACATCTTCACTTTCAGCTTCACTGATGTCACCAAATTTAGGTGCTCTTATTTGTGTTGTCTCCATGGCGTCCAACATTCCACTGAATTGTCTCATTTCCTCTTCCATGGCTACATTGACTACACGTCTCTCCCTATGTCTTCTTGGCGACATGATTCTAAATTTTCTTTTTCTCACAGAGATTATTTCCCACTCTGATACCACTTGATGGTATCAGAAAAAATACTATATGAGCTTTGATACCACTTGATGGTATCATAAAAAATATTATTTGAGCTTTGATACCACTTGATGTAAACCTCCACCACTCCTGGGGCTCGTGCGACCTCCTGGTCTAGGATTGTTCTCTCTAGGGAGAAGAATTAGCTCTCGAGTCCTCTTTGAACCCTCAAAATTATCTACCACATGCCTTTCCCCTTTTCCCTACACGCAAATTTGATTTTGCGAGGGTCTTTTCAATTCAACAAAGAAATCCACGTGACCTCAGGCCAAAACCGTAGGATGAACTCTTTAAACGGTGGGAACTATGATACTTCAGAGCTCTAGTATTCGAGAGTTCTACCAACAACACACTACAATTCTACCGAATGATGAATTTGTGAACAACCAAACAAAGGCGCAGATCAACGACTCACACTATGCATCGAGATCTACGACTCACAAAAATTTCGGGACTCCGAGGTTCGAGAGTTTTCCCCACTCCAACACGCAATACCTCCGAATGCGCGAACTCTGAACTTGCGGATCGGACAACTGAAGTCCACCTCAGATCGACAATCTAGTTTTACTCTGGTCTTCATACTTTAGATCTTTTCACGACACGACACTCTAAATACCTTGAACGTCGAATTGGCGAATTCTCTTGGAGGCTCATGGATCAACGGTCCACAACTTCCTAGCAGCTAATGACTGTGATCTTCTTTGGAACTCTTGGCTTCGGGAGTTCTTTCTCCTTATCACCACCAATCCTCCAGATTTTAGAATTCCAAACTGACGAAGGGTTGGGATCCATGATCCATGTGTCCCTGCCAAGAAATGGCCTGGTTTTACTCCAGGGTTCGGGATTTTTGATCCAAAACGATTTTCACCCAAGATTTTTCAGAGCGTCAAATGTTGAACTCTACTCGATCTGGGGACACGTGTACTTGTAACTGACAGCCAATATGTACTATGGGCTTCAAATCTTCGTGGTTTTTCATGCTCTTGCAACAAAACTTCAAATTCTACAGAGTGACAAAGTCGGAAGGACTTAGAAGGTTAACAACCTTGCTCCTTTCTCAGATCTGATGACTGTGAAAGGTCTGACTCCTCCTTGAGAAGATCTTGTCCACTCAACCTTCAAACAAAAGGGATTCTTCCTTTCAAGAACTAAATATTGCTATCCTTCCTGAGCTTTACCTACTTTAAAGGACTTAGAATCTGGCGCACACCTTGCACTCGATCTCTTTTGAACCTTTTCAACACTTCTCTAAGTGTTTTCCCTGTGCACACCTTGCACGGGTCTATCCTTCAAGATTTTATACTAAAACGAGTATATGTGCACTCCTTTCACTCACTCTATGCACTTCACACTATCTCTCTTGAGCTATTGAGTCTGAAAACGATTCTGCCTTCACACTCCTTGCGTGGGCACTGTGCACTCCTTGCACCAAGATTTCATAAGAGAAACAATTGAAACTTACAAAACATCAAAGATTCATTCATTCAACCATGAAATACACACACATGCATATAAACACACAAAAATAGATAACATAACATTACCCAAATAACTCGTAGATAAGCAAACTCAATCATTTGAAGTAAATCTCATGTATTATATTCCTTCAACAAAACATTTACAAGACTTCCAACAACTCTTCAACTTTTGTTTCTTAGTAGCAATCACAATAACCTCAACAAACTCTTTTGGGCATAGATTACATACATTTATACATGAGGGGGCTTCTCGAGCCTTCCCTACAGACTATTCTAGTGCTATCATATCACAATTAAATCATCCTACCACTAAGCTTATTACAAATAAATGAGAATTTACAATATAGATATGAGTTGATGCTCCAAATATGTACAATCCTATAGGGAATTAAAACAATTGCAATCTCCTGGATTGTTTACAATGGCTCTTGCCTCAAAATCTTATAGGGCCTTTAATTACAATACTTTCAAAATATTAAAGTGACACACTCTCCTTAGAATCCAAACCACTTTGAATGCACATGTTGGATGCTAAGTTGTCCTCCACTTAGCCTCATTGAATGTTGATGGCGATGCTCCTACATCACCATGGAGAAGGAGCACTATACCGGTCTTGAGTTTTTGTTGTAGTTAGCAACTAGGGTTTATCTGTTGGTTCTAGTATGGCTTTTTGGAATAATTCTTTCAAAGGTTAAAGGTGCTCAAGGGTGGTTGCGTGCCTATGGTTGGGTGACAATATTGTGATATTTTCTATGGTAAAATGAGCACATCGAATATTTTAATAGGTTATGGGCCCTCACCACCTTCAGGACAGTCTAACCACTGGAAGGTAGCATGGCAGTTCTTCGTTAAGCTCGTTGTGACACCAGTTGCAACTGCAGCTAAGGTTTCTGATTGTGCAGCTGCAACAAACCCTAACCTAACCTTATGGGAACTTCAAGTGAGATGTTTGGCATAATTCCTAGACATTCTAGTGCGACTTAGCGTAGCACACCTATTGGTACTCTCAACAAGCAAAAACGTCAAGTTTGAGTTTTTGGTCAAAGTCAAAGGTTGACTTCTGGTCAAAGTGAGAAGACCAGCTTGAGCTCATGAGATCATACAGAGAAGTATGGTGCTCCAGATAGAAATTTCAGAGAAAAAAATAAGTCAAAACCATATTCCAATTACAGAACCCTCCACCTTTGAAGAAGCAGTCAAGAATAAAGAATATAAGGAAAGTTTGTAAAGTATCATGGCTAGAGGGTTCTCCTAGTAGGAGGGAGAAGACTATGATGAGATGTTTTCTCCAACTATAATATCTCTTACAACATCCATGGGTTGGAGTTTACATCAGATGGATGTAAAGAACAATTTGCTTAATGGATTAATTGAGTATACATAGAGCAACCTCAAGGTTTTGGGGTACACCCGAGAGAAACCCATGTATAAAGAAGGCCTTGTATGGACTTAAGAAAGCTCTAAGAGCTTGGTGCAAAGCCTCTCATTATTCAATGTAAGAAGGAGCTAGCCTCAAAATTTGATATGAAGGATCTTCGTCTCATGCACTACTACTTGGGACTAGAAGTATGACAAAAGCATGGTGAAATATTCCTAGGGCAAGGGAAGTATGTTATAAATATCCTTCAGAAGTTTGGGATGATGGATTGAAAATCCATGGAAACTCCCATGGTAACAGATTTGAGGAAGTTGAGAGGCTTTGATTTTGATCCAGTAGACTCGTCCCTATAACAACAATTGATTGGATCCTTGATGTATTTGGTGAATGCTAGGCTGACCATTTTCTTTGTTGTGAACATGTTGAGCTAGTTCCAGGTGGAACCTAGACAAGAGCATTGGATAGTTGCAAAGTATATCTTGAGATATCTCCATGGGACGATAACTTATGGTTTGAGATATGCCTCAAACAATGATATACAACTACATGGATTTACTAATTCAGATTGGGCAGGGAGTGCAGATGACATAAAGAGTACTTATGGTATGTGTTTCAGTTTGGGATCTGCTATGATACCATGGGATAGCATGAGACAGAAGTATGTTGCACTCAACACTACATATGCAGAGTATATTGCAGCTTTTGATTCTTGTATGAAATCAGTGTGGCTCCGTAAGATGGTTTCTAGACTATTTGATCAGGTGTTGGATTCGACCGCGATATATTGTGATAACCATAATTGTGTGAATCTCTTAGAGAACCCAGTGTTCCATGATAGGTCGAAGCACATTGATATCAAGTACTATTTTCTATGTGATAAAGTTCAAAGGGGAGAAGTGGTTCTCCAATATATCTCCACTGATGAGTAGACTGCAGATATTTTGACTAAGCCTCTGTCCAAGATAAAGTTTTCATACTTGAGGGACAAGATGGGGCTCGTGGAGATTTCTGTCTTGGTTCAAAGGGAGGATATGAATTCCTTGGTTATCAGGGAGATCTGATATGCGGCATCATGGAATGTTAGTGAGTTGCATATATGTATCATTCTAGTACAACTTAAAGATGGTCATACAACTTAGAGATGATGATTGCATCATGCTAGTACAACTTAGATATGATACAAATGGTTGGAGTTGTGGATGATACAGTGGCCTGAGGAACATCATGCTAGTACAACTTAGAGGTGGACATACATCTTAGATATGATGTATTGACATCGTGCTAGTTATGTTCATGCTAGTACAACTTAGATAACATGTTGGTGAGTTGCATCATGCTAGATATGGCATTGCGAGTACAACTTAGATATGGAATAAAACTTATATATGATGTATTAACATTATGCTAGATATGTCATGCTAGTACGACTTAGAGATGACCATACAACTTAGAAATGATGTAGGGGGCTCATGTCATGCTAGATATGATCATGCGAGTACAACTTAGATGTGGCATACAACTTAGATATGATGCATTGGTATCATGCTAGATATGTCATCCTAGTACGACTTAAATATGATTACACAACTTAGAGATGACACAGTGAGACACTGATATACATCATGCGAGTACAACTTAGATATGGCATACAAATTAGATATGATGCATTGGCATCATTCTAGAACAACTTAGAGATGATGTATATGATACTCGAGATCACGCTAGTACAACTTAGATATGATGCATTCACATCATGCTAGTACGACTTAGAGGTGATGCAGCTGATGACATTATTGATGCAAGATGATATCAACTGATATGATTTGATTACTGTGGAGACCGTATGTCTCTGGATAATAGTTGTATGCTATTGTGGTAGATGTGTTCCATTGGTAGTGACTGTGTGTCACTGGTCAGTAGCTGTGTGCTACTAGGAGTGGTTGTGTACTACTAGGAATAAACACAATTGTGTTCTACTGGATGGCATTGTAGAAGTTGTATGCTACTATCTGATTTCCATGGAGACTACCAATAGTGTTGGAGATGATTGCTAGCTAGATGGATAGTCAGTGAGATGGTGGATAGACATTCTGGAGGTGGAGAATGGTCGAGGAGGAACAAATTGTTGGTGGATAGACAGTCTCTGCGTGGAGAATGATCCAGGTTGATAGATTGTTGACGTATCATGGACAAGTATTTTCCTAAGGCACGGATTGTGGCCTGATTAGGAAAATGGTTCAGGATCGATATTCTCCCGAGGCATAGTTATTGGCCTGATCAGGTTGAATAGTCTGCCCCCTAAGTACATGACATCTAGATTAGGGTGGTTGATACATGACCAATATTTTCTAAGGCATATGGGTAGATATTGATCTCTATGGTACATATGAACCGATTAGAAAATAGTCTGAGACTGACATTCCTGTAGGAATGGTCTTTGTATCCCATGGTATGGATTTTAGCATATCGGAGGACTGACATTCTTCTAGGACATAGGTCTGAATTAGAATAATGGTCGACTTATGTCCTAGAATAATGGTCCTTGTAGCCCATTGTGGTACTTTCATCATCTGTTGGGACAAATATTCAACTAGGATGTATGTCTAAATTAGAAGAATGGTCCATGTATCACTCTGTTGCGTGGGTGACTCATGCAAGACATTCTATTGAGTGCACTGAGTTCAACACATGACTTATTCAATATCATTCCCGATTACTCAGATAGAGTATGGCCTCGAGAGATGATGCAAACGATGATGTATGTTGATGCCAAGATGCTATCAAATGATATCGATAGTGATGATGATGCTCATGAATTGATCTACGTGATCATGAGATAGCCTGTGTGGCTATGATGATGCTACCAACATAATGGTCTGTGTTTTCTCAAGACCATTATCGTTAATACCTCCTTATCTAGGAGGGAGTGTTGATGTTAGGATAGCCTCCGGAGGTATTAACCTCCATGTATAACCTTTGACTAGAATGGAATATTATGGAAGCAAGGGAAACCCTAAAAAGATGTGTGAAAACCCTAGAAGACAAGTCAACCTAGAAGAATAAATAATATTAAAAATATAATTAACCAAAAGTTAGGTCGACCCATCCAAAAAAGTCACTAGACAAATTAATATAAATAGAGGACATTTTATCTCCTTTGTACAACCAGTTAGAGTGCAAGTCTTGTGGAGAGTTGCAGTTGCAACTGTAAGGAGGAATAAGGGTGTATGGTAATCTCTTGGTTTTGGTCTCTCTCTAGCACTATCAAGTGATATTCTTGGTGATGTACTAGCTAAGTATGGAGCAAGTTTGAAGGAGTAGTGTAGCTACAACTACTACAATTGTGTATGGTACTTTTTCTGTGGATATGGAGACTCTCTCTTGTGCACTACCCTTGGAGAAGAAGCACTCTACTTGTCTTGAGTTTTTGTTGTAGTTAGCAGCTAGGGTTTATCTGTTGGTTCTAGTATGGATTTCTGGAATAATTTTGTCAAAGGTTAAATGTGCTAGGGGTTGCTGCGTGCCTATGGTTGGGTGACAATATTGTGCTATTGTCTATGGTAAAATGAGCACATCGAATATTTTAACATAACGATATATTATCTCAAGTTTGTTCTAAATTATGGAAAAATTGGAGCTCCTCTCATTGATCTCCTTAAAAAGAATGCTTTTAGTTGGACTCCAACAACTAATTAATCCTTCCAAGCCTTTGAATATTCTATATGCCCCACTACAAGTCCTCAAATATTGCATAAATACAAAATATCCTACCACTGTGACCTTAGTAAGAACTTCCCACATTTTAGTGATGGAAGAGGTCCACCACAAGGGAGGCTTCCCTAGTGACCTCAAGGGATCAAAGTAGCAAGTATAGTAGCTAAGCCTACCACCCCCTCTCTTGATCACCGAGTAAAAGGTATAGGTCAAGGAAATATAAGAGGTATAATGCAATAAATACCTCTTATAGACACTATACAATGTAGGCTGCAATGGTTGTTGTAAATTTGCAACAATAAACAATGATAATGACAACAGTAAATGATTTACAACAACAACAATTAATCCTTAGAAATGCAACAATTGACCACTAAAATTTAACATTTATCCACTAGAACAATATCCAATTGCAATATGCAATTTCTGAATGAGTTAGGCCACCGTTAGATCAATGTATGTAACAAATGAATGTAATTTAGATGGCTGTAGCAAACCTTTTATAACAAGAACAATTTTATTAGAAAGTTTTCCAATGTTAGTGTTAGTAAAGTTAGTAGAGAGATTTAAAGAGTTGAAAGAGAGTGTTTTTTGGTCAATTCACCATGAGAGAGATTTAAAACTAGTGCCTTTTAAGGGTTATAGAGTCTTCTAACAACAAATGCAACTAAGCTTGGATGAAGGCCTACTTGAAACCAAGAGGTAGGATTCAAAATCTAAGGTGCTAACACATTAGGGCCTTAGGGTTTGAATCCTAAGGAGAAGGACTTATATGGTGCAAGCACATTTGGGCCTTAGAAACCATTTCTCCTTTCTTGTAGCTTCAACTGGGTCAAAATAAAAAGTCTAGGGATAAAATCCTAAAGTGATAGAACTTTAGGGATTTAGGAGTCTAACCCTAGCAAGGATTCCTTCACAAATTTTGGACTAATATCACCTTGTGAGAGGAAGAAGCACTTATGTTCCTCTCTTTGGGTTTCACCAAGCTAGATGTCTAACATGAGAAATAAAATTTACCATGAAACATTAATAGAATAAGAACAAATTGCATAAAATTCACTTCCTTCACTAAGAAACCATGAGATAAAACCCTAATTTGCAAAAAATTCCATCCAAATCAACAAATACCATCCAGAATTGAACCTCCAATCATAGCGCATAAGTGTAGAAGAGCTAGTTACCTCAATAGGGTGAAAATTGCACAAGTTGCCCTCACAAAGGAAAGAAGTGATGATAAAAAATGAAATGTGAAGGTGGCCAATTTATATGAGGCCACTCTAAACCAATTTGTGCACATAAATATGTCAACTACAAAATAGAAGAGGGTTGACCCCTTAATTTGCCTCTCCAATATGCCAAAAAATAAAAATACATGAAATAAAACCCTAAAAGGGTGACGTCATATGCTAGAAAGGTGACATCATGGTCAAGTGTGAAACTTCAAGGCTCAAGGAGTGAATCGTTTTTTCTCCAAAGACATGTGTCATGGCTCTAATGCACAAGAGTGTCAGACAATGTGTCTCCTCAATCCAAACCATATCCAATCATCTTTGGAACCATGAAATCCATTAAACCCTAGCCACAAAGGATGATGTTAAGGTTAGAGGGTGACGTCATAGACCTCCAAAATCCACGTCTAAGTGCAAGAGGGGTGCAGTCTCATCCTCAAGTGACATCAAAGTGCTTCCAAAGGAGACATACTCCATCCTCTGTGCATAAAGGCTCTAGGTGCTCTGCCCAACCCATGGGATTCTCAGCCCATGTATGTGGCATACTGACCAAAATTTCTCAAACCAATCCCATCTATCCATCGTCCAAGGTTCCAAGATGTGAGAGCCATTATTTGAGGAAGTTGAGTCACTGGATGACTCACTTCTCTCCATAACACGTGCCAAAGTCTTTCAATAGGGCACAACATCTCGAGCACAACCCAAGATGTCCCTCAAAGAACCATGTAGGGCCATTCAAAACAAAGTAGAGTATAAGACAAGGTAAACCAATGTTCATAAGACACATTAGCCCTTGAATCATGCAGAGTAAGTTGATGCCTAAGATACAATCCATGTAAACAATTCACCCCAGTATCCCCTTCAAGTATCTGTTGATTTTTGTACCTTGGGAGGTGTTCCCCATGTGCTTATGACCTCCCTAGCACATGAGGGAAGAACATTACACTTTGTACCTTGTACTTTTGTCTAATTTCACTGACTTTGGTTAAAGTGAAATTTAGTCACTTTTGGCCTAAAAGTGATTATTAATTCAAAAGGGTGAATTAGAGACATAAGTTGACTTGGGAAACTTAACCCAAAGTGGGTTTTTGATTTATATATTCATGAGGAGATCTCAACCATTGATTAGATGGGAGATGAGATGATCTCCACTCTTGAATATCTAGGTTTCCTTTTGCTAGTCAAAGAGGGGCATAAAGGGTGAAGGAAGGGCACATTCTTCATTTGGTCTTTTTCTTGTTGAGAGAGGAGCTCTTGGAGGATGGAGATGAGGTCAGTTTTGTGAGGATGCTTGAGGGAGGTCGCTTGCTTTCATTGATGGAGGCTTGGAGCTACTTGCCTTGTTTATTTACTGGAGCTATTCTACTTTTGAGAGGGGCGCATTAGCTGTGGAGGTTGATTCGTACCTGGTAGGATATCTAGCCATTAGATTGTAGTGAGATAAGTTGCAAAGGGTTTCCATTCAACATAGCTTCATTGTTGTGGAGGGGTTTACATATCTGAGCTCACAGTTGGCAGTTGGAGCAGATTCAGTGGTTCTGGCAGTTTGCATGAGGGGCATACCATTATGGGGTGCATTTGCTGATTTCAGGCTTGTATATCAACTCAGTTGGAGTTGTTATTGTATTAGGTTCTTTCATATATTGTGTTTACTGTAACCCTTCTTTTGCTTTCCTCATATNTGTGTCTACAAATGCATGATTTAGTTTCTTAGATCTGTTCATATTCAACAATAAACGATGTTTAGGTGTGTTATGTTTATTTTGAGATGCATGTAATAATTTCTGGTGACGAAAACGACATGCTAGAGCACCCAAAATTGAGAACATAACCGTAACAAATCAACAAAATACTTTTGGAATGTTGGTTGTTATAAAACAAAAGAAAATACTTTACCTGACAGTGAAAACTTAGAGCCTTTCTTTGGTCAAATACAGACCAAGAAGGGAAGCTGATCGGACCTGGAATTTTCACATGGTATCAAAGCTTTGGTGGTTGAATTTTTGGACAGTTGGGACAACATTTTGAGTGGTTGTCGTACACTTCTTTCTGGCAGATTTTTTAGGACAGCCATTGACTCATTCAGTGGTTGTTAGAGGGAAAACATTTTCAGAGGGTTGTTGGGCAGTTTTGACACTAGCATTCAGTCTCTTTTCACACCTATGCAGTAGGAGTGAGGTTGATTTGACGTTGACCTCTTTTCACACCTATTTTGTTAGGAGTGAGGTCAGATTACACTTGTCTCTTTTCACACCTTTGTTGACAGGAGTGAGACAGTGTTTTCCTTGATAGAGTGAGCATTAGTTGGGCAGTGCAATTTGGCAGACATGTCAACATCTTAGATGCGAGTTTAGGAAAGGCTAACAGGGGCTAGCAATTGGTTGCCTTGGAAGGCGAGGATGGTCTTCATCTTAGAGGACCTCGATCTATGGGATATAGTCGAGGCAGTTGTTCCCCCCATTCATGTCACTGCTCCCGTCTTGGTGGCAGAGTTCAGGAAAAGGAACAACCGGGTGAAGAGGACCATTTGTGACGTAGTTCGTGACCATATCATACCCCATTTGACGGGGAAGGCTAATGAATACGAGATGTGGGCATCTCTATGCAAGTTGTATGAGAGCTCCAATGAGAACTGGAAGATGGTTCTTTATGACCAATTCAAGGGCATTCACATGCTCAAGGATGAGTCGGTAACTTTATTCCTTGGTCATTACACTCAAATCAGAGATGAGATTACAGACGTCGGAGAGGTTGTGAACCCTAACTCTTTGGTGAGGCAAGCTATGAATAGCTTCACTAAACCGTGGGGTCCTTTTGTATGGAGCTTAGTTGCATAGGAGGTCATGCCTACATGGGAGAGGATGTGGGATGAATTTGTCCATGAGGAGATTTGGTTAGCAGCCAAGGATTCTAGACAATGGCAGTAACAGCAACAATAGATTGGTCAGGGTGAGGAGGATCTTGCTCTTTGGACAAAGGGAAAGAAGAGGGCCGACCGTGGGGGTTGGTAGGGTCCCAAGTTTGGGGCCCCATGTCACACACCCACTACGCAAATCAAAATTTTCGTTGATTTCTCAACAATCAGAATTCCCGAAGTCCTACGGGGCTTAGCACAGGCTAGCTTTTTCCTTATTCCACCTCCATATGATTGTAGTTAATGACTATGGACCGAATCAGCACAGTGTATTTTCGCACTATGCGACTCAATGCTACTGGAACGTCGAGTCGCTTGACTCTGCAAACCCCGAAGCTTGAAAAAACGAAACGTCGAACCTCGACGGGGCTAGCGAGGGGCAAGTTTCTCTCTTGGGGTCTTGTCTACACGACCCTATATGGTGTCCACGCACTTAAGCCAGCCAAGAGATTATCGGCTTTTCCCGATTCAGGGAATCGCGATACATGACTTCTACCTTTCCCCATTCAAATCTCCGAAACTTCCGAGGTCCCCAAAGTTTCCCCTCCAAAGGGAGATCGACAGTCGTAAGCCTCCCTTGATCCAACGGCATGTATCCTTTCAGGGTTTCGGTACTCGGGAGTTTGAAGTGCAACGACTCCAAGACTCTTTGTCATTCAAATCTCTGAATTCCGATATGGGAAGTGATGCAGTCGCACTCCCAAGCACGTCCGCTCACAGAATCGTTCAATCAGTTTATGAGCCGAAGCGGCTCATTGGATTTCCTGTTGAAATCTATGTCAAAACCTGATCCACAGGTCCTTCTCTCCCTATCACGGCCTTTGCATATGACCGCTACTCTTTCCACAATGGGAAATGCATATACTTTCGGGTTTCGGGGTTTCGTGATCCCTGATGTCAAGAGTTCCCTGTTCTCTTGAATCCCCGATTTCTGATGAGCTAATTCACCGATATGGTCCCTTACATGTTAGCCCTCCTAGCTAAACTCCTGACCCACGTGACCACTATCTCACAAGACCGTAGCCTTATCTCCTGTCAGGTTTTCGAACTTTCCAATGCCGGAATGTACTTGTCCTCAGGATTCACGATCCGTCGAATCCCCATATTCCGATATGATGACAGCTGGCCCTACAATGGATGCTTTTCACTTTGTCGGGATTCCGGACTTCGCAATTCCGAAGTGTATGGACTTCTTGTCCCCGGGATTCCCGATTTCCCGATGGATGACTTTCCTTTCGGGACTTTTTCCTGAATGCTCCGATCGCCGCCATGCGTCCTCCTATGATGGACGGTCCTAATCGCTTCTCGTGATTTCAGAGTTTCTGCTGCTAAAATATTTCAACATCTTATCCCTTCGATCTCTGAAACGTCGACGGGCTCCCGATCTTGCCCACGTGTCCTCCTATGATGGACGGCTCAGATTGATTCCAGAATTTTCACTATGAAAATTCCCGATCTCATGTCATCGTGACTCCCGATTTCACGAATGTCGATATCCCGATGGCCACGCCTCTCATCGGGATTTTCAACCTCCTGTTCACGAGGGCTTAACCCTCATGCATCTCTTAACAGATCCAACGGCTGTCGATTTGTTCTAGCTAAGATCTAACGGCTCAGATCTGTCCCACGTCGCGCACTCTCCCACTACTTCATGGACTTGGAAAAATCAACGATCCAAATGTTCTCATGGACCTTGGGGGTCTACGATACCGATTTCCTCACTATTCACGAGGATAGAGGAAAAGGGGCAACGTATGCAATGCCCTTGTTTTCTTTCGTCAATCTAACAGTCGTGAATGACCATGGATCTTCCGATGAGATATCGTCTGTCAATCGATACTTATCCCTATGCTGCTACTTCAGGATTTTTAAGAGGGTCATTCCTCCTCATGCAGGGTTGTTAAGACTTGCACATTCAAGTCCTTTTTCCAGGTTCTTGGTAAACCTTTCCAAGGAGGGAATATCTGTGAAGAGATCTATTCCGGGGCATTCCGGGAGACAGATAAGGGGAAAACAAATTCCCGAGAATGGACTGGAAGTCTGACTTGGTTCAACTTATGCATAATTAAATTCATTTATCAACATAAGCCATGCGTGTTTTTTCTGTTATAAGCATATACAACTACTAGTACTGATCAAAATACCACACAGACATTCTCATAATGAAAACATTCACAGTTTCACAACTTATGAGCATAATTATCAAAATACATATATTTCAAGGAGCCAGAGGCAAAACACTTATCATAAATAACACTAGAAGTGAGTGCAACTGCTGAGAGGGGTGCTCGTTCCCACCCAACCGTAGGCTTAGCGACTCCCAACGGATTTACCACTAGCCACCCCCAAGTTGAGACCACAATGTTGTGAGACTGCGTCTCCATTTACCAGTGACCAGGAGCGAAGGTTGCAATCATTCCTCTCTACTATCACTCACTCTGCGTAATGCCAGAGTTCTCCCCTCGCGTCCCTTCCCAATCGCTTCTACCCCATGCCTTATCCTCTTGCGAGGTTGCGTGTGGCACGATTACCCTCACGCTGATCAGGCCTGACAACTCTATGGATGGGAGGTTCACCTCCCATCCCTCATTAAACCATCTACCTACCAGCCTACGAGACATTTAGTTCAGGGCCAGCGGGTCGCTTTTGGTTCTCTGGGCCAGTGGAGTCCAAATACGGTATTAATTCTCGGTGGAAGTTAACGCCACCTTTCCAGGTGCCTTCCACCGCCATCGTGGTCTCTTTTCTGCACATCCCCTCTCAGCAGTCCTGCAATAAAATTCA
>ML799665.1:233678-252201 GCA_009831015.1 Picea engelmannii
GGATCTCATAGCTGAGTGCAAGCTGGGACTTGCATCAGAGTTTGAGATGAGTGATATCAGATTGATGCACTACTTTCTGGGTATGGAGGTATGGCAGGAGGAGGGTCACATATTTCTCAGGCAGGGGAAGTATGCAGCAGATAGTTTGAGCAGATTTCAGATGGAGGACTGCAGACCCATGTCTACACCTATGATCACCAACTGGAATAAGCTTAGTGCTTCAGATAGCCAGTTTGTGGATGCCATAGTATATAGGCAATTGATCGGTTCACTTATGTATCTGGTTAACACCAGACCAGATATATGTTTTGCCATGAACACACTCAGCCAGTAAATGGTTGAGTCGAGGAATGTTCACATGGTTGGGGCAAAACACATCTTGAGATATGTTGCTGGGATAATGGAATTTGGCCTAGACTATGTCAGGGGAGATGGAGTCAGTTTGATTGGCTACACAGATTCAGACTGGGCAGGATGCGCTACTGACAGGAAAAACACCTCAGGGTGTTGCTTCAGTTTGGGGTCGGGACTTGTTTCCTGGTTCAATCGGAAGAAGAAGTTAGTTGCTTTGAGTTCGAATAAGGCAGAGTATATGACGTCGAGTCATACCAGTTTTGAGGCCATTTGGATTCGAAAGATGCTAGTTGGTTTATTCAGTCAGGAGATGTCTTCGACTGTCATTCACTGTGATAATCAAAGTTGCATAAAACTCTTTGAGAATCAAGTGTTTCATGACCGGTCGAAGCATATTGAGATCAGGTACCACTTCATTCGTGACTGGGTTCAGAGAGGGGCAATTCAGTTGCAGTATATATCTATAGATGACCAGGTAGCAGATATTCTCACCAAGGCCCTGCCACGGGGCAAGCATGTCTATTTCAGAGACAAGATGGGCTTGGTGAGGAACACCTTCCTCGGTAAGAGGGAGTGTTGAGTTTTGTACCTTGGGATGTGTTCCCCATGTGCTTATGACCTCCTTAGCACATAAGGGAAGGACATTACACTTTGTACCTTGTACTTTTGTCTAATTTCACTTTGACTTTGGTTAAAGTGAAATTTAGTCACTTTTGGCCTAGAAGTGATTATTAATTCAAAGGGGTGAATTAGAGACATAAGTTGACTTAGGAAACTTAACCCAAAGTGGGTTTTTGATTTAGATATTCATGGGGAGATCTCAACCATCGATTAGATGGGAGATGAGATGATCTCCACCCTTGAATATCTAGGTTTCCTTTTGCTAGTCAAAGAGGGGCACAAAGGGTGAAGGAAGGGCACATTCTTCATTTGGTATTTTGCTTGTTGAGAGAGGAGCTCTTGGAGGATGGAGATGAGGTCAGTTTTGTGAGGATGCTTGAGGGAGGTCACTTTATTTCATTGATGGAGGCTTGGAGCTACTTGCCTTATTTATTTACTGGAGCTATTCTACTTCTGAGAGGGGCACATTAGTTGTGGAGGTTGATTCATACCTAGTAGGATATCTAGCCATCAGATTGTAGTGAGATCAGTTGCATAGGGTTTCCATTCAACATAGCTTCATTGTTGTGGAGGGGTTTCCAAATCTGAGCTCACAGTTGGCAGCTGGAGCGGATTTAGTGGTTCTGGCAATTTGCACGAGGGGCACACCATTCTGGGGCGCATCTGTTGATTTTGGGCTTGTATATCAACTCAATTGGAGTTTCTATTGTATCAGGTTTTTTCATATATTGTGTTTACTGTAACCCTTCTTCTTCTTTCCTCATATATACACACATATGTCAAACTGGTTTTCCCCGGGGGGGTTTTTATCCAGGGTCATGTTGACCAAAAATACCTGTGTCTACAAATGCATGATTTAGTTTCTTCGATATGTTCATATTCAGCAGTAAACGATGTTTAGGTGTGTTATGTTTATTTTGAGATGCATGTACTAATTTCTGGTGATGAAAATGACATGCTAGAGCACCCAAAATCGAGAACATAACCGTAACAAATCAGAAAAATACTTTTGGACTATTGGTTTTTATAAAACAACAGAAAATACTTTACCTGATAGTGAAAACTTAGAGCCTTTCTTTGGTCAAAGACAGACCAAGAAGGAAAGCTGATAGGACTTGGAATTTTCACAGTATCATCGAAGCCCTAGACCTTGTGAGGGTTACCAAGTTTAAGTATGGGAGGGCCTTCATCCAACCCTATTAAGTTTTTCACCTAGACATGAAATAAATAACCAAGGTAGAGGGATAGGTTTCGAGAGTGACAAGGGAAAGTAAAAACCCATTAAGAGTAAGTGTGAAGATGTTATGGTTTAAGGCTTCCTTCATGGCTTATGGTGACCATCTCTATGAGTTCTTTTTTTGAGGGTGCACTTGCTCTTGAGTTGCCCAATATTTACATGCCACTTTTTCAAAACACCTTCATTAGCCATCTTTCCAATCCCTACTTTCATTTATAATTTGCTTTGAGGGTCCCCCTTTGTGGGTTTCCAAGCTTTAACATTACTTTTTTGGGACCAAGGCGAGCATTGAATGAGTAGAGCTCAAGTTGGAATGGATTTTGGTGGTCCTAATTTGCTATGTTCACTTTATTTTTAACATCATTTTCTTATTCTTTTATAGAAATTGAAATCTACCTCCGGGCCGTCAACCCCTTTCTCATGAGAGCATGGGCCATAGCCGAAGCTAAGAAAATGCAAACGGTTTCATGATGGAAAGTGTTAAGTATGGTCGGGAGCCCTTGGGAGGAATCTTGGACCAGCGAGAGCATCGTCTCCTTCAGGACACCATCAAGGGAGTGTTCATTCAGTGGAAATATACAACTCCAGAAGATGCCAACTGGGAGTCGACTACCATTCTACAAAAATTTTCTCATCTCAAGTCTTGAGGACAAGGCTGTTCTTCAAGGGGGAGGGCATGTTAGGGACATAACCTCCCTAACCCCTCATGTAGGTAAAATAATATATTTTCTTTGTAATAAAGGTAAATATTAGTTAATAAGGCCTATTCAATAATGTGAACAAGTCTAATGTACGAAGACATAATAGAAGCTTCCGCTTCTAGAAATATCTTACTCTAGAACGTTCTTTAGAATATAGAATTAGTATAAGTAGGAGTAGAAGGCATGAGAAAGTCTTGTCTTGAGAATTATTGTAATAGAGTTTTGCTTTGTTGGAGGTTTCCCCCTTGAAGAGGGAAGTGAACATTGCATTCATTCAATAACAGTATTATTGTTGGTGTTGTTATTCTCATTATTTCGTTGCTCCACTAGTATTTGTTGCAACATTTTTGTTTCTGCTAATTATAATACATCTGGTACCTTACATGCACAACATGACCACCATTGAATTGCTCAAACTTAAGTGCTTACACTTAAATCACCACAAATTTGAGTGCTTACACTTAAATCACCACAAATTTGATTCAAATGCAATTATTTGTGTCAATGAGATGCCAAAAACACTTGTCTAGTTGCATCCCTTCCCATTTGTATTCAATGCACTACATGGCCACCATTGAATTGCTTAATGTTGATTGCTTACACTTAAATCACCACAAATTTGAGTCAATTGCAATTATTTGCATCAACGAGATATAAAAACACATGTCTAGTTGCATCCCTTATTGTGTGTGTTTAATACACTACATGGCCACCATTGAATTGCTCAATATTGAATGCTTATACTCAAATTACCAAAAATTCAAGTCAAAACACATGTCTAATTACACTTGTTCTTGTTTGTATTCAATTCATTGCATTACCACCATTGAATTGCTCAATGTTTAGTGCTTACATTTGAATCACCACAAACTTGAATCATTATTTGCATAATGAGATGTCAAAAACACAAAACAACTTTTCTAAAAATAAAAAATAAAAATTGTGAATACAAAATATTAACTAAATATTTTGAAAACAAGTTTCTTGTTATTTCTTTGTTAAACACTAAACTCAATGGCTTATAAATGTGCGCATTGGAGAATTGAGAGTGCCTGGCTTCACGCAAAATGTAAAAGAAATATTTATTTTAATTATTAATATTAAACATAACATTAAGTCACATCATATAGAATAATTATAATTATTTTAAATATATCTCTTAAATTAATTGTATTTAAAAATATGTTTACAATTATTTTCAATGTAAATTTAACATAAAATTGATTATAAATTAACTCATTGAAGTATAATAATCATAAAACGCATATAATTTTCTTAAAATAGTTAAGGGAATTAAATATTAATATATATTTACCATAAGCATTTTTATAAACTTAACTTAAAATGTAAAACATCTCTACAAACTTAACTTAGAATGTATAGGTGAGTTATTCAATAGTTTATCTCTCTTTATATATACCATTTTTATTCTATTATAAAATGAAAATGATATTTTTTAATTGTTCAAAATATAATACAAATAAAAATGTACATATCAATTATAAAATGAAAATCTCATTTTTTTAATATGAAAACATATATATATATATATATATATATATATATATATATATATATATATATATATATATTTTTCATTTTTTACACTTATAAAATGTTTCTTCATTGGCCTTCCTTGGCCCGCCTTGCCAAGCATACCTTAGTGTAAGTATTGACCAACGCCCGGCCTTTCGCTGTATCAAATTTGAGGATCTTGATATTAAAGACCAACAAAGGTGAAATGTCTCAATGCAATATCATAGAGTAAGGGGTTGTAGTAGGCAGGTCTAGCCTGGGCAACGGTAGTAGAGTAATAGCTGTAGCCAACATTAGAAAAATATGTGCTAGACCTTCTATTGGTTTTTTATACCTTTTGACACGAAAGCCCGCCTGAAAGGGGGTCAAGTGGTTATAAAACGCACGCAAATGCCAATTGAAGCGGTTTATAACCCACCCGTTAACATTTTTCCCTTTCTCATTTTATTTTAACTTCAAAATTCTAACTTTCATAAAAGAAGCGTAATAACTAACTAATAAGAAAGTCAAACATTTCTAACAACTTGGAAAATAAAAATAAAATTATAAAATAAATTATCATCTCAATTATTTTTAACTTATCATTTCATACTAAAACAAAATATAATTTATTTATTTAAATTTAAATTTAATTTAATTTCAATTAAATATATTTAACTTAAATTATAATATTTTTTTTTAAATAAAAATAATTATATTACCTTGTAAAAGTAAAAAACTTACGTGTCTAGATATACATGTGAGCAAGCTAATTGTTCTGCTACCGAGGTGGAAACCAGAACGCAAAGGCCTGACATCTGTCCATAATTACATGACTTGAAAAAAATACGACAACTGTCAAAATACAACCAAGGGACTTGCCACCTGTTCTGCCACTCTCGTGGAAACCAGAACAGGTGGTGGACTGGGTGCCCCGACCTGAACCAGAGACAATAGAACTCGAGCCTATTGGGCATGAACCAGAGACTGACATAGGCAAAATTGCAAAAATTTTAGCCATTGGCCCAAAGAAAAAAAACCTAAAAGAAGCTATGCATGTGGTGAGCCAGGGCATCCACCGTGACAGAGTCTGAAGGTGAAGGGATAACAACACGTCAAGAGACGGCTCTTCTCAGGCTCGCTTGACAGGGAAGCGTAGAGGGCATCCATACGTTTACCAAAGAGACTCTGGCGGTGTTGTTGCTCGGCTAGGTCTCTCTGCATTTCAAATATCAAAACCAGGTGGTTGTCCATGAGTCGGTAGGAGTCTGGAGCTGGGTGGTAGTCCGCTTGAGCCTGACTCTCATCCAAGGTGGCAACAACGAAGTTGAAGGAAGCAACCGAGTCCGTGAGGAGGTCTTCTTCCATGGAGGCAGATGAATTGCGTCTCGAATGGCCCTCTAGAGGTAAGGCCTCTTCTTCCACTATGCATCCCATAATGACTAACTCATGTAGTGGTCTGGTGGTGCAGGTAGCAAGTTGGCACTCCAGGATGGTCGAGGGAAGGAAAGGAAAGAATTCTGCCCAGTTGGGCAAAAATTATTCTTCCACTGGGAGGACGTGTCTGCTGCTGAGCCTGAGCATGTCAATTGAGCCTCGAGAGACCTGGAGGGACCTCATCCAGAACTCGAGCTTCAGAGGTAAGTCCCTGGTCATCGTGAGGCCAAAGCTCTGAAAGGGCTTGCACATGCCAATTCTGCCCCGAAGAGCCCGGGTGGTCTCCGCCTAACGTGAGAGCTCGAGAGGTAGTCCCCGGGCAATTGTGTTGTCCAAATATACTGTAATAGGTCGACCCTCGATGGGGCTTGCCCCGTTCTCTTGGCATGTCTGCGCAGGGCACCGGACGAGCGAGAAAACCATAGGAGCAAGCTGAGTCTCGCTGGGCTTCGGGCGCAAATGCCCCATATAACATTTCCCACACGATGAAAAGACCAAGAGGGAAACAACATCGATGGTTCTAGTAGCCATTAGTGCAGGTGTGATGGCGATCTCAAGGATCGTACTGAAGTCGAGAAGCCGAGCCCAAGCTTCCATTAAGGCCCGACACATTAAGGCTTGGCGTTCAAGCATGAGAGCCATCGCAATTGAATAGGGAGGGAGGGTGGTGATGAAAGGCTTTAACTACCCTCGTAATCATCCCGTCCAACAACACATGTGGCCCATGTGACCCATATATCACCCCATCCGAAATAACTTAAATATAATATTAAATTAAACCAAATTATAATTAAAAATTTGATATTCATAAACTTGGATAATATATTTTGGAAGATTATAATATTGAATTAAACCAAATTATAATTAAAAATTTGATATTCATAAACTTGGATAATATATTTTCGAAGATTATAATATTAAATTAAACCAAATTATAATTAAAAATTTGATATTCATAAACTTATATAATATATTTTCGAAGATGGAAATTGCAAGGTCGAGACCTTCAATTTAATATATTTTCGAAGATGGAAATTGCAAGGTCGAGACCTTCAATTTAAAGCGTACGATGATTAAAATTATAAATAAAATTTTAATACAAATAAAAATTATTTTATTTTGAATGGTGTATTAATTAATTATAATTTAGTTGAAAACATTTTTAGTAACATTATTTATATACACGATGGCAAGTGGTTTGACATTGTACCTCCCAGATTGGAATTTCTTGTTTCATATGGCGAATCAATCAAAGTCATCTAAAAGTCATCTAACTATAACTCTATTAGAAAGTAAAAACAATGTCTGACACCTTTCATAGCATTAAATTTTGAACTATCGAAGTGGTTTGACATTACTTCGACATTGAAATTTCTTGTTTCATATGGCGAATCAATCAAAGTGATCTAACTATAACTCTATTAGAAAGTAAAACCAATGTCGACACCTTTCATAGCATTAAATTTTGAACTATCTATAGACGGTCATTTATTAGGTATGATCAATGCTTGTCTTAACATTAGATGCTTGTGTACTTAAGGATATTGATAGACGGTCATTTAGTAGGTATGATCCATGCTTGTCCTAACATTAAATGCTTGTGTACTTAAGGGGTGTTAATTTGTGTTTATAGCATGGCCTTGCTATTCACATTGATTTTTGACATACCACCACATTGATTTTTGACATAAATTATCACTAATAATTATATATATATATATATATATATATATTGAATGGATAACAATTATCAAGTATTTAGAGGGATTAAATATTTTAATGTGTAAATCTTTTTTAGAGTGCAAAACTTGAAGAAAAATTAAAGGTTTTGCTCCTAGAGAAATTTAGTCCCTCTCAATACTCAATACTTGATAATTCAGAAGTTAAATAACTATGAGGACCCAAAATAGACGAAGGAGACCATTAACAAAAATAATGAACTTGACATCCCTCACATGCAACATCAATCTTGTGTAGGACGAGGGAGGGTTGGCGTCGTCACTCCAGTTGTTGCGGGAGATGGCTGGGCATCTCGAGTATTGTGCATGTTCGTTGCCATGGCCATGCGATGGTTCAAAAGCTCAAGGCGAAAATAACATCGTTTATTTCGCTGTGAAGCTCAAAAATCAACTCTTGAATTATTGAGAGGGTCGCAAAAATGTGCTCATTATTTGCTTCTCTGGTTGCATTTGAATTCTCTATGGGGGGCGCTTTTAGTGGAGTCATTGTTGGGTAGTCGAAGAATTGAGCGTCCCGACCACACCTGGAAGGGAAATAAAAACTCGAGGTGAACTCTCGAAAGGAGTCCATCCAGGAAAAGAAGTCGAGGCATAGCCTAGAATGCACCCTTACCAATCAAACCACTCAATTTTACACCCCAACCAAACAAAGTGCGTCCACTATCTTATTGCTTAGCCTTTTCTGGATTGTGTGAGGGAGACTTGGGACATTTCCCACGAATTCTAGGATTGCCATACTTACGACCTCTAAGATGGTCTAACCGAATGGAATGTGCATGCCTCACCCATGGTTTGGGCGTCCTCATTGCCTCGACATAGTGATCATAGAAGTAATGGATGCTCTGGTAAGAAAAATCTCGACGTGTAGTTTCCTCCTTCTAGGATGTCGCACCAAGTAGAAATCACGAATTGAGTGATGATGTATCCGAGTGCAAAACACCCTTAAGAAACCGTTCTTGGTATGCGTCATGGTTGTTAATGGCCCATTAAACTTCTATTACTAGTATTTAAGATTCTAGCCTCCACCGTGCAACCCTGCATCACTTTCCTGATATGAGATCGAGCGATGTATTTTGTGCTTCACATGTTTTGATGCCTCGTCCTCTAGGACCTTCCACCTACGCCTCTAGTTAGGGGATCAAAGGGCCAGGTGGAGGATGTAATAAAGTCCGAGTGAAGTGCCATGCACTCAATGAGCTGGATATCATCACATCCTGGAAATTAAAAACATTTTTAAATATTACTTTAAAATCAATATATATTTTTAAAAGTTTATAAAATTACATTATTTAGATAATAATTTTTAAATTTATATTAATTAAACTAAATTCAAAACTTTACTATTTCAATAAAATTAAATAATATCCCTTAATTTGACTACAACATATTGTTTTTCAAAACATAAAGCTTGGATGGGACATCTAACTATTAATAACTTTACTTTGTTTAATAATTTTTATTTTATTTTAATTAACAAATGTGTTTTTAAATATGTAAATTTTATTAATAAATATTTTGAATGTTTTTTAATTTTTTATTATATATATATAATAATGATTAAATGCAACACACTTGACTCTTAAATTTTATTAGGCTAGTGGGGTGTACAATTTTTTTTTTCTTTCTCAAATCATCTTCTTTAATGACCTCTTTAAATCCACATCAAACCTCGTAATGTTATTTTGTTAGTCGAGAGCTTTCCAACGACTATTATCATTCCTAAAACTGAGCTTAGAATCAAAAGTTATGAGCTTTATAAATCTTCAGACCTTCTTTCACCTAACACCACCTTAAGTCCATGTGGCACCCACATGGACCTTCACCGCCCATACCATCCTTCGTGGCATTACCTAGGCGATGATGCGTCATGACATGTGTACAACCGACGATGGTCTTGGAGGGTTTACGTACTTCACCAGGCACCGAGATCTTGTGGATCCCCCACACTTGACACTAACTAAGGCTATCCCAGTAGACCAGTCCCCGGGACCACACCCCAACTGAGACCACACACCCACCGACACCTCAACCTATCAGACACCACATTCCATGAGGTGTCTTACCCGATTGGGCACCGGGTTCACCAGGCACCGAGCTCACCGAGCACCGAGCCCCGGGTTTTCCACTAGCACTCAACCTTCAAATGCCTGATCCAATGATCTAGTTGACGCCACTAACACATGGTCATGACATGCCATGTCATTTGGTATGAAACCCTGTACCCAAACCAAACACTTATGCTAATGTGACACAATGACGTGGCACAACACATGGCTGCTGACGTCATCACATCCTTAGTACTCGTACGAAGATTTGCGTTGGACCTCAGATAAACCTTAACACATGGCACATTATGTTTCATGACATGTGGACCAACCACAATGCGACACGTGGATTGACGTGGCACTACATGTCATCATAGGGCACATGGCTCCTACCCACTCAGGTGTTAACACCTATCCTCTTCTTAATTGCTTTTCCATGTTAGTCCGACATCATTGACACGTGTCCCCTATGTCCACTTGCTCATACAATTGCAAGGGATAAGGGTTAGAACCCTTCCCGAAACCATGTCCAACTAGACACTGAGAAACTAGGGCAAAGACATAAGAAAATAAGGCTTTGGGAACTCCGAGGGTCTAGAAGTCTAGTTACCCTGGGGCACTAGCCTCCCTCCTAAGATTATCAAGAAAGATCAATGATCGAGATCTCTCATCCCTTTGATCCAACGACTAGGATTTAAAGCACCCATTCAAAGGTTTTCACCTAGATGGGCCCACACTCGATCCACATGTGTTAAATATTGACAAGTGTCATCATACGTGACATTCTGGCCACCATGATGGCATGACATATAATTATGATGTCACCCTCGATCTCCTTCGTTTATAATCGTAAAATGGGTGGAATCGGGTGTTGGGAACTTGCCCCACCAGTACCAGGATATATATATTAAGTCCTTCGATGCATGCCTTCTGGTGCTCTAGTTATCTGGTGACTCAGTTAACCGGGGGCTCCACCTCCAGTTCCTAACTCCTTGGCAACAATCAGACAACTAGGGGATATCCTCCTCTCGAATCTGACGACTATTGTTCTCTTCAGGTTTACGCAGTACTTTCTAGTGTCTTCCCGTAGAGTTTTCAACTTTACTCCCATGGATTTTAACCTATTTTCTAGCAAGAGAAAACCTGCTACCCATACACCCAACAAGGATTGAGACCCTTTAAACTTTCCATTTTAAAATGGATGGGGAAAACTCAGGGTTACAAGCCTGCGTTGGCTTTCCTTGTAATTTGCCCAACATGGTTGGGTGGAAATATTATGTCCGTTGTCGAAATTATTGTTTCTCTTTGTGTAATTTTTGTAAAACGCTTTGTTGGAATTGCCTTACAACAGTTTGCATATGTCTCATAGATAGGAATGTTTTTAAACACATAACATGCACCCATTACAAAAAAAATTGAGAAGATAACCATGGCATCTTTATTATGATACGAGAATCCAAATCACAACAATACAAAGTTCACTAATGGCTGTCACAACAACTGCTAAATCCTCATTAACACAACAAATCTACTGGTTGCAAGCAATTGCAATATCTACTAACAAAGAACAATATCTACAATAGCTACAATATCTAAAAAGGATTTCAAAGCCTCATTATACTTATCTTCTTGTGAATGAGCACAACTGTCACATCTCTTCTCTGAGATAAGCCACCGCCATCCTAGCAAGCTTGTTTTTAGTCTGCATTTTCAACATATTTCTTTATTGAATAGAAAGTAGTTTCACTATATATCTGTTATTGTTCATTGTGTCTATGCGTTACTAATAATAATAATCTTTGTTCATTTCATTCTGCTCATAAAATTTGGATCAGTGGTATCAAAGTGGTTTGCTCCTTGTCATTCTTAGTGCATGTCCCCAACGAGGTCAAGGTACAAAGAGTTGGGTCTCGACCTTGTTTCTCTTGAGGACAAGAGCTATCGCACGCCCAAGAGACCTTCCATGGCGGGAGAAAAGAAAGACAATGAGACATGAGATCCTTTCAAATTGTTGCTCGCGGAAGCCCTCGCGCAACTGAGGAACGAGATGATGGATAATTTTGTCCAAATCCTTCAACGACTACCAACATGTGACACATCTTCCTCAAGCAGAGGCGACGCCCCATTCAAGGTACAAATCAACTTTGATATTCCTATATTTGAAGGTGAGATAGATGCAGATGTTGTAGACAAATGGTTGAATCTGCTAGAAGGGTACTTTTCTATCCATAACTTTTCAAATAAACAAAATATTACTTTTGCGCTCCTCAAAGTTGTCCCCCATGTCAAAGATTGGTGGGATACTTTCTGTGAGAAAAAGGCAATAGAGGAACCCTCATTATTTATAATAACACTCACCCGAGAGTCCTTCATGGATGCTATTAATGAACAATACTACCATGTTGGAATTTATGACGACTTGTATACACACTACGACATGAAAGGGACCAAGCAGTGCTAGAGTTCACAAATATCTTCCATACCTTGTGCGCCAAGCTGGGTATCAAAGATTCTGAGTGAAATATGGTTCTCAAGTATCACAGTGGTCTGCATAAACATCCAGGTAGAAATGGAGTTTCTGGGCATCTCGTCCTTGGTCGCGGATTATCAATATGCCCTCAAAATCAAGTAGAAGCTTAAACAAAAGACACAACAATTTGGGTCTGAGAACTCCTCATAGCAGAATCAGGGCAAGGGCAGCCCCAACCTACAGAACAAAGGGCAAAGAAAAGATGGACAACCTCAGGATAACCAGTCTAAGCCACAAACAAAGAAGAATAATGGAAAGATGAAGAAAGATACCAGGAAGTGGTGCGACTTCCGTAAGAGCCCTTGGCATAACACTATTGATTGTCGCTCAAAGAAATCATTGGTGGCTGAGGTGAAAGCCTCTAAATCATATGTAGGTTCCGACTCTGACTCAGAACCAGAAAGGGGATACAGATCATTGACACGGAACCAAGTGCCATCGTTGCTACCAACAAGATCCAGCCCAGTGAACCTGATGAGCCAGACGAAGGCGATCACCTATTTCATTTAGAGATGTGGATGAAAGGCACCCCACTACACTTCATCGTTGATAGAAGTAGCCAGAAGAACCTCATCTCAATAGAGGTCATCAAGAGACTGGCCTTGTGACAATGCCACACCCACAACCCTACACCATCAGATGGCTTCACCAGGGAAGCGATCTTTGCGTTAGCCAACAATGTCATCTATCCTACAACATCAAGCCCTTCAAAGATGAGGTATTGTGTGATGTTGCTCCCCTTGAAGTTTGTGATGTTTTTTTGGGACAACCTTATTTATGAAAATGTCTTGCTCTATATGAGTCTAGGCCTCGCAGTGTTTTTATTACTTTGGACAGGAAATTGTATAGGATACCCGAGGTAGTTCCACCTAGTGCCATTTCCTTGATCTCTTCCAAGAAATGCAAGAAGGTCATCTCTCAGTCTAGGAAGTTTGTCTTCTTTGTGATTCGCTCTCAGAGTGAGCGAAATATTGTAGCCACATCCATGGTCTCCGTGGCTGACCTCTCCATGCAACAAAAGCAAGTGGATAAGGTCATGGAAGAATACAAAGACATCTTCTCCTCACCTACTAGGGTACCTTTGCACTATCTAGTCAAGCATTCCATCGATGTTACCCCCGACACACTGCTACCCAATGATCCAGTCTATCATCACTCTCTATTAGAAAATGAGGAGATCAAGCATCAGATCCAATAAATGCTCCAAAATAGGCACATCCGACCAAACTCATCACCTTGTGGAAGCCCAATCATGCTTGTGCAGAAGAAAGATGAGACTTAGCAACTCTGCATTGATTACCAGACCCTAAATAAAATTACAATTAGGAATCGGTATCCGATTCCCTGAATCGATGATCTCTTTGATCTACTCAAGGGGGTCAAATAATTCAGTAAGATTGATCTGAAGTTTGGCTACCATTAGGTCCCAATAGAGCAGACAGATGTATGGAAGACTGCCTTCAAGTCAAAAGAAGATCTTTCTGAATGGCTGGTCATGCCCTTTGGTTTGAAAAATGCCCCAACAACTTTCATGAGGATGATGGATGATTCCTTTCACCAATTATTTTTTAGTTTTGTATTTGGATTACTTCCTCATCAACATCAAGACTTGGGTGGAACACTTGTAGCATATTCAATAGGTTCTGAACACTCTATGGTATCACAAGCTATATGCCAACTTGGGAAAATGCTCCTTCGGCGTGGACAAGGTCCAATACCTAGGCTACATTGTTGATGATCATGGTGTGCATGTGGATCCATCCAAGAACCAGGTCATCTATGACTGGCCAACCCCAACCATGCTCACGAAGCTCCATAGCTTCTTAGGCCTTGACAATTTCTATCACAGGTTCGTGTTGGGATTCTCCCATATTGCATGGGCCCTCAGCCAAGTAACAAGGGGTGGTGGTAAGGAAAATTTTGTGTGGGGTCTGTCCCAACAACAAGCGTTCGATGATTTGAAGCAATGCTTGTGCTCAACCCTAGTTCTTTCATTACCCAACCTGCAACAACCCTTTGAGATTGAGACATATGCTTTAGACTATGATGTGTGTGTAGTTCTCACTCAGCACGACCACCTCGAGGCCTATCATAGTGAGACACTATCAAATTCCATCCGTAAGTACCCTACTTATGACAAATAAATGTACTCCATTGTGAAATCCTACCTCCAGTGGAGGCATTACATTCTCGGGAAGGAGACAACTATCCACACTGATAATAAGTCATTGCAATTCATGTAGACACAAGGAAAATTGCAGAATGACCACCATCAGAAGTGGTCCACATACTTGCAACAGTTCCACCTCAACATCAAGTAGAAGAGAGGAAGTGCCAACCACATCGCTGATTTCCTCAACCAACCTCCAGTCACAACACTCACCACGGTGCTAGACTCTTGCGACCATGAAACCTCTGGATGGCCCCAACTCTATGAGAAATATTCTAACTTTACCACCACTTACCAGATGTTGGGCGCAAACAAAAATGTCACTAATTTCCATATTCAGGATAGACTGTTGTGCCATATGGGCCATCTCTTCATTCCATCAAGCGAGCGAGCGAATATGATTTGGGAAGCCCACTAGAATCGGGTGGCAGAACACTTTGACATAGAAAAGATAGTGGCAGTGTTGCACCAACATTTCTACTGGTCTAAACTTCCATAGGATGTTAGCAAGTATATCAGGTCCTGCACTGCCTGCACTATTTTCAAACCGACTACTAAGAAACAAGGCCTGCACATGCCTTTGCCTATTCCTAACGAGCCATGGGAATCCATCTCAATGGACTACATGTCAGAACTTCCATCCACCAAGCGGGGAAATGACTGTGTTTTGTGGTTGTTGGTCGCTTCTCCAAGATGGCGATTATGGCCGCCTGCAAGGAGAGCATCACAATGGAAGCCACTACCAAGCTCTTCTTTGAACGAGTGTGGGTACATTTTGGGATACCACAAACCATTATCTCATATCGGGACAATCAGTTCCTCAACACATTCTGTTCAAGCCTTTGGTCACTATTGGACACTAAGCTCACCAAATCCATTGCCTTCTACCCCTAGACAGATGGCCAAACCGAGGTCGTCAACTGGATGATCGTGGATATCCTATGCATGTACAAGTCCAAGCACCCTCACACATAGGATGAGAGTCTTCCCTATGTTCAACATAGCTACAACAGAGCCATACATAGCTCAACCAACCACAACCCCTTTCAGGTGGGGTTAAGATTTCAACCATTGGGTCCCATGGATGTTGCACTACCCCTTGCGACCACTTAGGCAGACTCGTCCCATGCTTCGTCTGAAGTTGACAAATCTACTAGGTTCATTGAGTGGATCCAACACATCCACCACCATGCTTAGGATATTTTATAGAAGTCTAATGCCAAGTACAAGCAGTGCCATGATCAACACGGGGTGCCACATAAGTTTCAGGTGGGAGACAAAGTTTGGTTGCACTTGCAGAAAGAAATCCTTATTGGTCCTCATCAGAAGCTTCATCTACTCCGCTATGGACCTTACACCATTACCAAGGCCATGAGCGACAATGATTTTGAGCTCAACAATCCCCCCTTCCTTGGCTTGCACCCGATGTTCAATGTGGATCTCCTTCGACCATATTTTCTACCATTATTGGACACCTAAGAGATAACATAACAATTGACACCAACATATCTCAAACTTGAATGAATGGAACAAACATCCACTGATCAGATCGTGGACACACAGGTCAAGGGCACTCTCCAGTAGAGGATCCAAATATTTCGCGTTGTCAAAGAAGTGACACTCCTGCACCAAGGCAAGTGGCTCACGCGGGGCCAAATTCAACATAAATTTTCTCATTTGATGAGGGAACTCAATGCAATGGAGACCATTTCTTCCTAAGGGGGGAGGATTAATCCAGGTGGATATCAATGGCTACCAATCTATTCCAATTGGCTCATCTTGGTAGTTTTTCAGTTTGGCATTTTTTTTCCTAGTTTTCGGGTCCTGAACTTTCGAGGCTGTTTTGAGGCCCTAAACAATGTTTTTAGGGATCGTCACAGTCAACATGTAGATGAAGTTAGATTTTGATGGCATAATGTGTAGTCCTCGGATAGACCTTTCCAACGAGTTATCTTGCACCTAAAACGAAGTTCGTATGCAAAAGTTATGACCTCAGGAAGTTGATGTACCAACTTACCCCAACGGGGCCCACACGACTTTTGGTGCTTCATCTCCTAGGGTTACGTTTTTGGATGTCTATGGTTTTGACATTCATGCTTATTTTAAAAATGATCTTAGAGCCTCATTGTACTCATATTCTTGTGAATGAGCATAACCGTCACATCTCTTCTCAGAGATAAGCCACCACCATTATAGCAAGTTTGTTTTCAGTCTGCATTTTACAGTTTCAACATATTTCTTTATTGAATAGAATCCAGTTTTATTGTATCTCTGTTATTTTTCATTGTGTCTCTGTGTCAATAATAATAATAATCTATGTTCATTTTGTTCTGCTCATAAAATTTGGATCAAGTTAGGGTGGATATTGCACCACCGAAACCAAACCAATAGTGGAAGGTTTTTTCACAAAATCCCAATGAAAATGTTGGCTACAAGATCACTCCAATAAGATATCAAATCATAATTACAAAGTGATACTCTACCCCTCCTTTTATACTTTCTCCGTGCCTTCTAGAAATTTCCCTTTTTTTGACCAACTCAAATGTAACTTCTAGAATTTTCCCCTTTTTGACTAAATCAAATATAACCTTTATTTTCCCTCCACTTCTCACTTTACTATTTAAAGTCACTTTAATATGGTTAAGTAACTTATTAATCTAAAGTTACTTTATTTCCATAATGTCACTTTAAAAACATAACATCTCCTAACTAAGTGACATTAAATGACCCCCTTTTAACTCATTTTTCTCCACTGGCAAGCCACCAAAGTCGGGATACTACTACAAAGTGGGGAAACCCAAAAATGGGGACATGACAAGTCCTCCCTTCTCAAAGAGTACTTGTCCTCAATAAATTCCATCATGACCTGATGCTCCATCGATTGATCTAGACTGAAACTGAAAATGATATCAGGATCCCAAACCACCATGTAAGATGTGAAGCATCCTCTGCTCAAGGAGTGGTCCGATAATGTACTGGCATAAGAGGCCTCCTGAACACCGCCAAAAAGTAAGGCCACTACTTGTTGCAACAACTTAATCAAACCACCAAGGAATCGCTCTGCTAGAGAACCAATCTCATGAAGGAAAAAACTGGCTCTCACCTCCATGTCAACTATCAGACTGTCTCCTACTAAAATCTCGGGGCCCCAAGCTATACTCAGAAAGGAACAACCATGCTGATGTTGCCCCACTCTAATCATAGTCATCTAAGAATTGTTCCCACTTTGCATCCACAAGATGTAATGCCTCAAAGGATCACATCCACTATCGAGGATCATATCCGACCAATATACCTCAGCTATTGACTCAATGATGGGCAACATAAAATAGAGTCATCCCAACCATAACATATAAACCTCGACATGTTTGCTCATGTATCTTCTAAAATGAATATGATCTAATAATGACAAGGGAATGAAGATGTCAACCATACCAACTCTAAAATCAAATATCCAGGAGAAGTCTATGTGGATACAAACTGATAGGGCATTCATGACGCCTAGTCTCCAAGTATCAAAGGGAAAATCCCTAATACTCCAACACTCCCGACTTGCTGCAATCATCCAAGCATCATCTAGACAATATCCTAACACATCGCCTGCCAAACCCCTCCATGTGAAAAAAAGACTCCTGTAGGTGGTAAGGTCACCAGGATCCCAAGATAGTCTCTACTATGTGAAGCATCCTCTACTCATAGCACTGGTCTGTAAGGTGCTAATCCAAGTAATCATAAGATGTATACTCTCAGTCAAATACTTAGAAGATCACTCCTCCAAGAAACCACTCTTAAGCCTCCCAAAAGTAAACTCCAGAAAATCAAAAGCGATGCTCTCATCTCTAATAGTTGTTGAATTGTCTAACAATGTATTCCCAGGGTCCCAAACTAATACTAGAAAGGAACCACCATGCTGACGATGTGCCACTTTGATCATCACCATCACATCAACGTGCCTAGTCTACATCATCCTCTCCTGGAACCCCAAACTGAACTCCCTGAAGGGACTGGAACCACTATCTTGAATCCTCCCTTGCAAAGGTGTCTCAATTAAGTCTAAGTATGCAAATCCACAACCGTCCTCTAGTTTGTCCTGCCATATATAGTAAGTCTCGACCTCTCCTCTACCGACATCCCAAAAATAAAGCAGACTGATCACGGTCATGACTTTGTTGGT
>ML799665.1:263037-275940 GCA_009831015.1 Picea engelmannii
CTCGAATGGTGGAGGTCGTGAAGATGTTGGAGGGAGAAGCAGAGATCCCTGAAATTCCAGACAGGCCTTTGGCGTTTATGCATTATGGAATGTCTAACCTTAGAAAGGAATCAAGCAGTTCCTTCGTCATTTGTGATAGTGCTTCTCTTCCTTCCTCCACTGGACGTACCTGACCGCATGACTATGCTCCCTTAAAAGCACTAGAGGAGGGCTGGATTGCAGTGGATCACAACAGCTTTGTGAAGGAATTTGTATTCGGTTAACGACAATGATTTTCAGTGTAGATTTACGTTTTCGGCGCTGTCAGTAGCGTGTGTTTTTTTTTCTCAAAGTGATGGCTGCATAAGGGTGTAAGTAAATTGTAATTTTGATAGTGCAGAGTAGTTGTTGGTGGGGTGTAGATTTTCACTATTTTCATATTTCACATGTTTATTTTTTTGGTTTGTTAAACTGATTTCTTATATGTGTTATAGATAAATTGTTAAACTGATTTCTTATTTCTTATATGTGTTGTAGATAAATTTTTAGCTAATCAAATTTAGTTTTAAGTTTTTTTTAATAAACAGTTATAGCTTAAAAAATAGATAAGAAAGTAAGGAGGTTATCATTCAGATTAGTTGTAGTAGATTCATATTAGGTAGTCTCAGCCCTCAACTATTATCACATAGGATATTCAACTATTATCACGTGGGATATTCAGATTAGTTTTAGTAGATTCATATAGTTTCAGTAGATTCATATTAGGTAGTTTCAGTTCTTAACTATAACTATTATGACATGGGATATTAGTATTAGGTAGTTTCAGCTCTCAATTATTATCATATAGGATATTGGTTTTCTTGTAAATAATATAAGTTGAAATTGCTTTAAAATTAAAATTATTTTTAATTGGTTAAAATTTATTCTTCTTTATATACAAAGAAATAGATAAATAACTAAGACCTAAAAACACCTAACAAAAATAAAAATTAACTTTACCGCAAAAACACCCAACAAAAATAAATGTCAACAAAAATAAATGTTAACCTTACAGCACTGAATGAAGATTTAGCCTTACAACAATGAATAATGGTTGTACTCAAAACACTTTGAACAATAATTTATCTTTACTTTTACCATCTTTAAAAAAAAACATGAACTTGCCTTTAACTCGCACCATTCGGTCATTTCCAAACATCTCATAAATTTAAGATAGATTCTTATTTTCTTTTACTATATGATTTCCGTAAATTAGTCTGTTTATGATTTTTAAGTTGTAGCACAAGCCAATTTCTTTTTCTTAATTGACCTATACACACCAAATTGTAGGTGGTATCCTTCCACAAATTTAATATTATTAATAAACTTTTTCTATTAATGCTTCTCCCCCACCCACCCACATATGTGGGTGGGGGGCATTAATAGAAAAAGTTTAATAAACTTTTTCTATTAATGCTCATCCCCCACCCAACTTTTTCTATTAATGCCCCCTCCCCCCTAGCACAAGCCAATTTCTTTTTCTTAATTGACCTATACACACCAAATTGTAGGTGGTATCCTTCCACAAATTTAATATTATTAATAAACTTTTTCTATTAATGCCTCTCCCCCACCCACCCACATATGTGGGTGGAGGGCATTAATAGAAAAAGTTTTTTTCTATTAATGTTAAACTTTTTTTATTAATGTCCACCTCCCACCCAACTTTTTCTATTAATGCCCCGTCCCCTCCACCCTCCCTCCCACTAAACTTTTTTTATTAATGCCCCACCCTCCCACTAAACTTTTTCTATTAATGCCACCCACCCCCCACCCACCCACCCACCCACATATTAAATTTGTGGTAGTTTAAATGTTTTAAGAACTGATTTTTTTTGCTATATTTTTTGGAGTTTTTTTTATTAGAAATTCAATCAGAAATTGTTAGATCTTCAGAATTATTATTTTTGTATAATTTTTTCAGCATGCAGATTCTATTTCTGCATTCAAAAATGGATTTTAAACAACAAAACAATAGTGATTTCTTACAGATTTATGTTACCTTGTTATTTTCTTTGATGTAAATGTAATCAAAGATAATTGTTGGTATCACACACTGTGTAATATTCCTTCTTTTAAAATTTAAATATATTCCCAGTGAAGTTAGAATGGGTATTGTAGGATGATCACAAAAAAATGGGTTGGATTATTATTTATTTATTTATTTATTTTGATTGGAGTGCAGTTTTGTTTTTACTATTATCTTTTATTAACTAGCATAGTTATATAATTGTGGCATATGTAATTTAGATTTGTTTTACATCTATTAAATTTGTTTATAGGTGATATAAACCCTAATTTTAATGTAATTTTAGATTATTTCAATCAACAAAGTTTTATCTTTTGATAGTTTTTGGGGACTTTTTTAGTTTGATTTTGCCTGAAATCCTGTGAAGAATGGTTGGATCTGCAGATTTGAGTGGCTAAGTTTGTATAATCCAAGTGTCTAAGAAGTTTTTCAGCAAACTGAATCCATTTATGCATTGATAAATGCAATTTAAACAACAGAAAATAGAGCTTTTATCCAGATTTACATAGCCGAATTCTGACCAAAAAACCTAAAAAGATGGAACATTTTAGCCAACCCCATTTCAATCATGTATTAATTATTTTCAGAACAAAAATTAGGTAGAAGTGGAAATCCACTGTGTACAGATTTTGAATAAAAAGCATATGAAACTGAAACTGATATATTGATATGAATTACTGGAAAAGGGTCTCACATAATTTAAAAATTTTAAACGTTGAGAAACCCAGAGATATAAAAAATATTTAGATAATAATGATTGAAATTAATTTATAATCCATGTGAAACAGCGTAAATGTTGAGGTAAACTATCACAGGAATGGCAAATTTAAATAACGTCTCATTAAGATAAAACGTGTTTGCTTTGAATGCGGTGATCCTGTGTAAGCATTTGCAAGGTAGAATTTGACAACGCTGAAAATAAACAATGATACTGAAAATTCCAGTGCACTAAATTAAACATAGGGACACCATACGAACCCTTAAAAGCTCAACTTGCTCCGTTACACTTATGCTTCACATGTTATCTCCATTGTATGCATGTTATCTCCATTGTATGCAACAGCTTGAGTAATTATGTGCTAAGGTTTTTAGTCCCAATGAATGAAAAGCTGTGATTTTAAGCATTATTTTCCTGGTAAGTATAATAAAAGATGTCTCATAATTATTAAAATGGAAGATTAAAATTCTTAAAATGGATGGATTTTTAGTTGTTTTAAAAAATGATTTTTTTAGTAGGAATCTAGCTATATAAACTTATACAAATCATTATTTTTTGTTATTCAAAATTCATTTTTGAATGTAGAAATGGATTCAATATGTTGAAAAACTGTTAGAACACTCGATTATATAAAAATAATCACTCAAATCTAAGAATCTAATAATTTATCGTCCAATTTCAACCAAATGTCCCCTAAAATATAATATTTTCCTAAAACCTTTAGTTTAAGGCTAAAACGTTTAGTTTAAGGCCATTTGCCTGGACACCTTCCACGCTCCAC
This sequence comes from Picea engelmannii, assembly GCA_009831015.1. Lineage (NCBI taxonomy): Eukaryota > Viridiplantae > Streptophyta > Pinopsida > Pinales > Pinaceae > Picea > Picea engelmannii. The sequence continues at coordinate 266,584 of ML799665.1, forward strand.
CTTCAGGGTCACAGGTTATATGGCTAGTTTATTTGTACTCCGTGGACACCTTCCACGCTCCACCTTCCGGGCCACATGTTATGTGGCTGCGCTAGTTTATTTGTACTCTATGTCCTTGTGTGATCCCTGAGCCGTTTTTTGGGTAGATTTTGTTAGACGATCATCTAACCATCCTTCACTATTCACTGTCCTTTCCTGGGCACATGCCCTTATAGTTGATGCATGGAATTCATTATAGTTGATGCATGGAATTCAGCTGAGTTTAGGTTTGAGTTGGTAGGAGTTTAAATGTTTTACTTTATTTTTTTTTTAATTTATAAGAATATTATTGTATAGTTGAATGGTTAAGTTTATATAATAAAAATGTTTCAGAGATTTTTAATAGGTTGAATCTATTTATAATTGATATATTCACAAATACAATTTAAATAAATAACATAAAATTGTGATTAGCTTAAATAACTAAACATAGAACGTTTAGACAACCCCTTTCCATTCTAAAATACACTAAACCTTCACGAAGTCGTTTCGCTCTGCTTGTAAAACCGTGTAGCTCTGCGTGTAAAACCGTGGATGGCGCTGCTATTTGGCATCAATTCGAAATTTTTAAATCTCGAAATCCATTTGATCATCGCCTGAATTTATACGTTGCCTCTGTTGTTCCGATTACGCTGATTTAGGTTTTGGGATAAATTCGGAACTCAAATTCTTTAAATCTCGAAATCCGTGTGATCATTCCCCGAATTTATACGTTGCCTCTGTTGTTCCTCTTAGGATGATTTAGGTTTTGAGGATTATGAAAATTATTTTTACAAATTAACTAATAGATGGAAAATTAAAAGAGACGTTGGCGAATACCTGAAGGTTCACTATATTTATTTGGATCTTACAAAAGCATTGCTATGAGCAATGATTCTATAGTTTCAAGAGGATGAATGGGAACACTCACTGGAATATGGAAATGTGTCTTTCAAAGTCCAGCAATGAGCATTTACCATGAGTATGGCCGTCCTAAATAGGCATTGCCAATATCAATTTGGTCACAGTACTCTGTGGGTACTGCTATCGTAAGGCGTTTCCTTATGTAATCTATGTGCACTCTATGTCCTTATGTGACCTTGAGCGGGGCGTTTCTTCCTTGAGCGGTTCTGATTACAAAGGACATGTCATCCTTTGCGGTCACGTCTTCATTCATGTCAACATCAACTTACATTTTTCTAAGAATGTTAAGTTATCTTGGTTCTCATTCCCATAAAAATGATGAACCATGGGGCAATAGCCTCCTTGATCGCATCATGATATGTCTTACCTAGTGCCAGTTGCAATTTTCAAATCTAGATGAAGATCCTTGGGATTGAAAGGTTATCAATTCCCTCACGTATAAACACTTATTATAAGTTCTCATTTCAGGTTCCATGGAACCCACTCATTAGAGAAGTCCTTTACTATTATTGGTTTCCTTGAGGGAAATGGAAATTTCTACTCTAAGACTCCAAGTACAGTATCATCAATGATTTTTTTGGAACACTTTTCATGCTTAAAAAAGATCCCTCAACATATTTTCTACTATTGCAATATATATATTTAGATAATTTCACAAGCATGGGACACGCCTACCTTGTTTGTATAAAACAATCATATGTCCGAGTATGTTTTGTTTGTTTCTAGGTGGGTTCTCCTCACTTTTCTATGGCACATTATATCATCTCTCTAGTATGTCATTAAGAAAGCATGTGAGAACATAAAAAAAAATCACTTTTCTATGGCACATTATATCATCTCTCTATTATTGAGAACATAAAAAAAAAATGATGTTATTTGGATATACAACAAATCCTAACCTCATACTATCACCTAAAAATTGCTCATTGCTCATTGAGCTATACACGTGACCACCTAATACATCATTAAAACAACACACAATTACTACTTCATGGCATTAATTAACACCTCAAGAAAGAACACTAAAAAAACTATACAGAGTGAGTTTTTATTTAGTTGTGTGACTTAGTTTTTTGAATTTTGTGTGATTCACGTGGCTATTCCTTCAATAGTCATGCAAGTATGCTCAACACAACATATCAACCATTGTCGGTGCATTAAAGGAAGATAAGCTACCTGAGGTACTCTAAGACTGCTTGGTACAAACTTGTATTGAGGTCCACCACCATTGAAGACCAGTCCTTTGGTAGCTCCATGTCTTCTCAAGAATGGGATAATACAATTCAAACTTGGTCTATTCACACTTGGAGCTTGTTTTAATTCACATTTCAAGCTTGTTTTAATTGAAATGGAAAACATCCTATAATTAGGCGCTATGAAGAAACAATTAAAAGAAGAATATTTGAGTAATGTTATGCTATTGAGATGAACAACAAGACCCTTTGGATTATGTATTCATATTAGCAACGAAACCACCATGATTACTTTGGTTTCTTCCCTTTGAAGAGATAAAGCCACTTCTTCATTTTTGAGAAATATATCCATTTGAGAGCAAAAGAACCCTCCCAAGGAGAGTGTGAGAGATCACCTAGCTCAAGCATTCTTCCAAGGTGTATCTCAAGGCCCAATCCTTCTTCATTGGTACTATAAAGAGTATCTTTGCTTCCCTATTTCTTGTTTGTTAAAGTTTGTAGTTTTTGCATGTTTTATTTTATATTTCTCACTTGCAATATTATTCTTTTATTGAAATTAGTCTACTAACATTTTTTTTGTCTATATTGTGGTAACCTTATCTATAGAAAAGAAGAAAACCATCCAACATACATGTATTTATGTGTAACAATAGACCTAAGTCAAAGAGACTTGTGCTTGTCATTGATTAATGAGAAAACAATTTGTTTTCAATGTAAATCTCCATTTTGTAAGAAAACTATCATCTAAATTGTGTTGAACAATTATATAGAGAAAATACAAATTTGAAATTGATGTAATAATAAATTTGAAAAAAATTCTCATTAAGAAAGGGACAAAGATGTAAAAGAAATTGAAGAGTGTAGGAGGAGGTAAGAAAAAAATTCTATTGGAAATTTATAGTGCTAATGTGAGACTAGTGTAGATTGTTCTTATTGTTCATGGGAGCTTGAAAAGTTGTGAGAATTAATATTTGATTGCTATAAATGTTTCTCATGTATCTCGTATATATGTTCTTGTTGTCTTGTTTTACTTTCACTAATAAATTGATATATGGCATTGTAGCTTTCAGTTTAATTGTAGGTTAACCTTAGTTTACTCTTAGTGGTTTATAGTTTTACACAATCTGTAATTGTGTGAACTTGTTCTTGTTTAGAACTTGTATTTATTTATTTATGTTGGTTCTATGCCTTTTTTTTTCATTAGGTTCTCTTGATAATTAAACTAGATTAGTTTTAAAGCATTTTCATTTCATATACAATTTAAATTTAAATCATAAAATCAATAATGACAGCGAAGCCATACTTAAGAGGGTTCACCACACCAAAGGGACACAAGTCTTATTGGTCCCTTTTGCTCAGTGAACCTATGATGTTGACTAGGGGACATTTTCCTACCCCGTTATAAGTCTATAATATATTTCACCTTGATTAACATATAGTAGGTWTCAGCTAATGGAAACCTTTCATGGATACACTATGAGTAATTCTTGTAGATTTTTTCCATCACTCAATTCTCAACCTCTTGCAAAGCTTTGTTGCATGTCTTCAATGCTTACCTCTTCCCATGGGGATCGTGTGTGGAAAAACTTGTGTTGGGAACACACTTGCCATATTTAAACCCTTGCATGGAATGTTGGCATGTTGGCGTATGCTCATTCCACCATCATATGACCTCAAACTTGCAATAATCAACCAAGTCAACCCATGAAATTGATCGAAATTGGAGAGTGTAGATATTGGCCCATTAAGTGCGCACATGTAGTGCAGATAAACCCAAAAAAACTACATTGCGCATAATTATCAATATTTTTAATTATCTTTTAGCCCCCATCAATGCACTAGAACTTTCATGATAGGATGTTCGTTACATGTGGACCATTCCAAACCCTAATTTTTTTTAAACCTTTGATCTACTCATGTTTAACCACTATAAGGAAGACCATGTTAAGAGGTTTTTCCACCATACAAATATCAATAAAGAACTTGAGGTCATTCATCCATATCAATCCATCTAAGTAAGGTTATGCTATTGGAATGCCCCTAGGATCTTGAGGACCTATTTCTCTTGATTCCATATTCTAGCCTCTTTACTTTCTTTGTCCACTAGGGTTGGAGTTGGAAGCACACCAAGGTACCAAAGGACCCATCCGAGGGAGGGGATTTGGAGCCCATTCGCCTTCAAAAAGCTCATCCACCAAGGATTGTTACTTTGCCTTTACATCAAATTAATGGAAATTTCACATTATTTACTACCTTGTTCATATTAAGTAATATTTATTTTATGCATTTGGATTTTAGTTCTTTTATGAACCATGGTTTAATGTATGTGAATATATATGGGGTTTTACTTCAAGGCACTTTAACCATTTTTCAGTTGCTCAATCCACAACCATCAGTTAAAGAGGTTTTTCTCACCCTATTTATATTCAATGAATCACATGGCCACCATGGCTCAATGAACGACTACCTCTAGACCTCTTCGAACACTACCTCAAGGTGCCCCCATGGCTTCAGGTTAGGCCCTCACGAGAATTGAACCTTGCCCAATGGTGAAAACTCCTCGCTTTCCACCATTAGATCCAACCCCTTTGGGTTAATTGTTTTAATTATCAATACTAATCACGACATTAAATTCATCGAGTGTGCATGGCTCCATGCAAATGCAAGAGAATTAATTGTTTTAATTATCAATACTAATCCAAACATTAAATCACATGGAATGGTTATGATTATTTTAAGTACATTTTTGAACTCAAATATATCCAAAATTTTGTTTATGATTATTTTCAATGTTAATTTAACATGAAAATGCTTTCTAAATAACATATATATATATATATATATATATATATATATATATATATATATATATATATATATATATATATATTTTTTTTTTTTAAATATATGTTTTTTGAGTAGCTGAATCAACAACTAGTGAAGTAGGCATCACGTAGGCATTCACATTACTGAGTGCCTTAACAATGCACTCCATCACACAGTTTTAAATATTAATATATATTTATCATAAATATTTTCAAGAACTTAAAATGTAAAAATGAATTATTAAATAGTTTATTATTTTTAAAAACTTTTTTAATAATTTTTTTCTTTAAATATCACAATTTGTATTCCATGATAAAATGAAAATTACATTTTTTAAATGTTTAAATAATAATATTCATAAAAAAAATACATAATGTACATATAAGATTAACCTTGCCAGTCATGGTTCCGCGGAGAGGGTCTTATACGTCGTCTGACTTGGCCATGACCTTAAAAATAGATTATTATTATTAATAGTAAGGTACATTTTTTCCCTTACTCTTGATACAATATTTCTTAATCTTTTTAATTTTTATTTATTTATTTTATAATTTGGAAACTTTACTCTTTTTACCAAAATAATTAACTCAAAGTGTAAAGGCCAAACATTTCAAATAGCTTGTAAAATGAAGACAAAGATTATCATCTTAACTATTTTGTGACTTATGGAGAGATATAATGGGCCAAATTCACCACCTGAATTGAACCTTTTGCTTGGCATCCAAACCAATAATTTGAATCCCAATAAGAACCCAAGGGATGCAAAGCATAGAGGAAGAAATTCAAATCCACAACTTCTATAGGAAATAGGAGATATACTAGTCAATTTTGATGGTCAAAGTGTTTTGATCACAGAGTCTTATCAACCCTCTCCCTCCCCAAGTTTTCAATGAAAACAATCTCCTAGAATATTCGAGGAATAAATGGTAAGAGCAAGAAAAGGCTTTTATGAAACAAGATATGTATGGAATCTCCTGATATTTTTTTGTTGCAAGAAACAAAATGCTCTGGTTTAGCATTAGCTAACATTCTCTCTAAATTATGGAAAAACGGTCATTCCGTTGCCTTAGATTGTAGAGAATGTGCAGGGTATCTTGCAATTCTCTGGAATCCAGCCATAGTCCCCCTAGACAATTTTTTTTTCCATAGCTAGTAGTCTCACATCCAGATTTAGATCAATTGAATTAGAATCTATTGGTTTCATCACAAATGTCTATGGACCTCAACAACTCAATGAAAAATATGAGTTCCTGCAAGCTCTGATCTTGTCGAATAACAATTTTGGATTCTAGTGTTAAATTTAGAGTTGTTATTAAGTTCTTTTCAATTTACTAGAACATAACAACATAAGTAGGATCACTGAAAGAAACACAATCACAAGGTACACAACATTTTATCCTAGGAAACCCTCATGGGAGAGAAAACCCAACAAAAACTTCCTCAATAATAGATTGTCAATACAATGCCAAGACTTAAGACCAAACCACCAAGAATAACCAAAAAAACCGTAAATACAATAAACATACAAAGTACATCGACTTTTCAAAACTCTAGACACAATTTAATTAAGAAAGAGAAACAACAATATTGTTGGTAACTATGAAAACCTTCATTTTGTGACTAATTAGATGAATATACAAAATTGATTTTGATTACTTTAACCCTTAACTTTATACGGGTTAAATTTTTGATACCCCATCAAATATGTTTTCAATTGGAAAAATACATTTACACAAGTAATCGTTATGGTGTCAACCACTTGGTTAGGAAATATCACAATTGCTAAATCACTATTGATTGTAATTATGGGGTTACCATAAGTAAACGTGACACAAATGTAAATCTAATACTGTAAAATGATAAAATGTTAATAGTGGAGTAAATTTGTAATTTCAATTAAGTTTGTTAATCATTTGAAAGTGGCAATTAGATGGTCACACAGTAATTTCTTAATCATATTAAGTAAATGTTAAAAAGTATCTAGTTTATTGATTTGGAAGGACGGCTAAGAATATGCTAGCATCTTCAATTGATAACCATACAATTGAAATTTATGGTTAAAAGATCATTAAATGTGCCCATTGTCAATAGGTGTACCCCTTTCTACATAATAAACAAAGAAAACTAATTTTTTTTTAGGAAATTCAAAAAATTATAAGAAAAATAATAATGAAAAATTAAGAATAATAAGAGAGATAAAAAAATTAATTAACATAAATGGATTAAAGAATTAGAAAGGTCAAGAAGAAAGAGAAACAAACAATAGGAAATGAGATGAAGTTAAACGATTTAGGTTTGATGACATAGATGATGAACATTTTGCAATATTGGTTGAATTTGTAGTGAAACTTTATTTTATTTAAAATGTTATATTAATTAATTAATTATAATTTAATTAAAAAATTTAAATCTTGTATTATTAATAACATTATTTATATAAACAAGAGTAAGTAATTGGTATTATATTTTTGCGATAGGAATTTGATAATCTTTATAAAAAGAATCAAATCAAAATAACCTAACTATAATTTTATTAAAGTAAAAAAATGCTACACCTTTCATAACATTAATTATGATCTACTAATAAATGACCACTTTTCATAACTGGTGTTATGAAATACCCATAAATAACCACTTTTCATATGATTAGTATCAAATGACCACCTTTCATATCATTAATTATAAAGTATTAATAGATGACCATTTAATAGGTATTATGAATGCCTATCTTAACACTAACCATGCATCTAGCAATACACTATCTTAAGAGATAATCCCTACCCATACACGGGATAATATCATAATACCAAAGACACAGTGTGGTAAGAGATAATATCACACGGGATAATATCATAATACCAAAGATACACTGTGGTAAGAGATAATATCATAATAGCAAAGTGCCAATATTATTAGTGAAAAATTATAAAAGGCATATCTTAAAGTTATCTAATTAAAATATATTAATAAATTATATATATGTTTTAAATGTGGTTGATTATAATATGTTAATTATTTATACAATCTCATGTGAAAAGTGCCAATATTATTAGTGAAAAATTATAAAAGGCATATCTTAAAGTTATCTAATTAAAATATATTAATAAATTATATATATGTTTTAAATGTGGTTGATTATAATATGTTAATTATTTATACAATCTCATATGAGTTTCACATGTTAAATTTTATTGTGATATATATTTTAGTTTAATATTAACATTACAATTAGAATGAATATAATATGTAGTTTTAGAATGAATATAATATGTAGTTTTTAACATTTAAAAAAAATAATGTATTTGATTTTAATTTAATTTCACCTTTTTTCATGTTAATTAAGTTCACATTTTTATATAAAAGTAATTTTAAGAAATCATTTAAAAGTCATTTAACCATGATTCTATTAAAAAATAAAAAAAAATATCTACATTTTTCATAACATTAATTATGAACTATTTATATAAATAACCATTTAGTAGGTATTCATAATGTCTATCATAACATTAATAATACATTTACCTATACATTATCATTACATTAATAATACATCTACCCATATACTATAGTAAAAGATAATCCCCACCAATATACCATAATATGAGATAACACCATAATACCAATACATCATAGTATAAGACAATTCCATATATATATATATATATATATATATATAATTATCACTAATCATGCATTTACCATACACCACAATAAAAGACAATCCCCACCCAATATCATAATATCATGTATGGAATAATATCATAATACCACTAGTATGGGATAATATATATCAATGGCATATGTTAAAGGTAGCTAATTAAAATATATATGTGTGTGTGTTAAATTTTATTGTGATAAATATTTTAGTTTGATATCAATAATACAATTTAAAATGAATAATAATTATATGGTTTTAATCATTTTTAAAAAGTAATGTATTTTATTTTTATTTTTATTTATCTATTTTTATTTTTTATTTTTTTTAAATATAATTGTAAAATTGTGAAATCATTTAAAAATCACCTAACCATAATTCTATTAAACAGTAAAAACAATACCTACACTTTTAAAAACATTAATTATAAACTACCAATAGATGATCATTTATCATAACATGAATCATACATCTACCCATACACCACATTAAAAATAATACCATAATATGAGATAATTCCCTTTAAGAGATATATAAATGGCACTATCATTAATAAAAAAATTATAAAAAACATATGTTAAAAATAAATAATTAATTAATATATATAGCATGGCTGATTATAATATGCATCTCATATTTGTTTTACATGTTAAATTTAATTGTGATATATATATATATATATATATATATATATATATATATATATATATATATATATATATATATATATATATATATAAA
>ML799665.1:276133-293415 GCA_009831015.1 Picea engelmannii
TTTTTTTTTTTTTTTTTTTTTTCATGTTAATCACATTCACTTTTTTTATTTTATTAAAAATGTAAGATTTGGAAATCACTTAAACACATATGAAATTTTATTGTGATATTAACCATACAATTTAAAATGAATAACGTTTATGTGGTTTAAACTATTTTTAAAAAGTAATGTATTTGATTTCAATTTAGATTCACTTCTTTCTCATATTAATCATGTTTTTTATTTATATATAAATGTAAGATTTGAAAATTATAAGTAGAGATGGGACTTATTTCGATAATATCTAACTAACTTTCAATGATATGTAATTAACTTTCAATGATATCTAATTAACTTAATTTGTCAAACCGTTTTTCTGGTGGTTTATGGCACTACTCCATTTAGTGCTTTAGTAATATTCCATACAATTACAATGATAAAGTGGCTCAAACAATATCCAAGCCATGAAAACCTTGAATTAGTCCCTTTAATTTATATTGATATCTAACACTGAAAGCCTTGAATTAGTCCCTTTAAGTTATATTGATATCTAACGCTTAAATTCTTTAAGCAATAACACTTAGATCCTTATGCAAGGAAGGAAGTTTTCTAGTAAACCAGAGCAAATTTATCGAATTATCTAATTGATCTTATATATTAAAAAAGTTACTTTTACATAACTTTTATTTTCCAAGTCGGAGATGGCATTTGGCACAAAATAATCAAGGACAAATATCTTCACAATATTATTATTATAAATTGGTTTTGTTCTGCCACTTTCAAACATAACTCTCTCATTAGGATTTGGAACAATTTTTTAAAGTCTATTCATCTTATTACCCATTGGCTTAGTTGGTTTCCGGGTTCTGGTGTTACACATGATTTTGGTCATCTTGGTGATGTATTAACAATGGTGTATTCAGGCTCCCAATAAGGACTTTTTGCCTGAGAAAAGTGGACCTTGTCTCCTTCCAAAAAACTTATTTTCAAAGTGAGTTCGCAGGCTGCATATGACCTAGGGTGTGAGAATCCCTCATTCTCGCAGGCCACCTACACCTAGGGTGCAAACTTCTCGCAATTTACTCTATACATAGGGTGCGAACCTATTGTCAAGCTTGGAAAAGAGAAGAGGTCTCGAGGGTTCTAGAAGGGAATCTTTTAGAAAATGAGTTGGCATCCGTATGGTTGTCATTTTACTGACTTCTCAGATTTGATGGGATCATCCTCATCCATGTAACCATTTCTCCTTCTCCTATATATTGAAAGGTTTCTCATGGAAAAGGTTAAGCAAGATTGAATGAAGAATTGATGTAAGAATTATGTGAAGAACCCTGCTTGGACAGAAGCTTGAAGGCTCTAGTTGGTCTATCAAGAGGATTTGGATCTTCTTCATGCAAGTACAGAGCAAGTGTGTGTGTTGGAACCAAGAGTCCCTGAAAGGAAGCTTGCGACATCAAGGCGATCAGGTTGTATCTTCTACTTTCAATTAATATGATACAACAACATGTCTCTTTCCCATAAAGTCACTCTTACTTTATTGTGTAATTCCTTGATCATATGCATAAGTTGACGTTGAATACATTTTGCTATCTTCACTTTGGTTGGTTTGTGTTGTCTTGGTCTTGACCTCACGAGAGAACCGGAGCGAAGCAGGAGCAACAGAGACCTAAGGAAGCGATACAAAGGTATGCCACTTATTCCTCCTTATTAACAGATTCAATGATCACAACTTAGGGAAAGAGTCTTGTCTTGTCCTATTTTTTTCTAGATCTAGGTGGATCTAGGGAGATCTGTTAGTGTTTGCACCTACCGATTAGTCCGATAACAAAATTGGCGACTCCACTGGGGATGCAACCCATTTTTTGGTGATTTTTGGTTTTTTTCCTTGGCCATTTGCTCTTACATTACCATTTTTCATTTCTATCAATCTCTAAGTCTTGAGGAGACCCTGACAAACTCTCTGGGTCCAGAGGTTCCTTCAAATTTTTTGTCTTCTTTCCAAATTTTGCCTAGTTTCAGTCATTCTCGCACTGAACCCTTCTTTTGCCTGTGAGAACTACTGTAGTTCGCACCCTATTGTGTAGTCCAGTGCGAACCTCTCGCACTCTGCTTGTGGCTAGCCTGCGAGAACGCTTGGGCACAAGTTTTGGCCCTAAAACAAACTCAAAAACTTGAAATTTGCTAATGAAAACAAAAAATTGAACCATGAAAAGGTAGAAGATATGGAGCTTAGTTCGCTGACAGAGATGGTTCACCAAATGGTTGCTTGTACCTTCCGCACTCGAGCACTGAAATTTGAGGGCCAAAGAGGGGTTTTGGGCTAAATTCTTGGCAAAGTCACAATGACTATGGTAAAAAGTCCTTTTACCCACTTATATTTACTTTTTACCATATTTGTTGATTTTTATATTGTTTTATTCATTAGACCTAATGCCTAATAGCCCTATGAGTGCGACTTTTTGCAAATATGATGACTTTGAAGTCCACAGTACGGATATTTTCTCTTTTTCATCGCATGCTTAATTGTTTTTTATGGTTTTTAGATAAAACCTCGAGCTTGGTCTTTGTTCGTTCTCACGCTCGAAAATACATGAGAATGTAATTGAGCACACTTTTATCACTTTTTCGGGCTCATAAAGGTTATACAAAAAAGGAACCCCCTGGAGTCCTCTTTAAACTCTTTTCAGACTCTCTAAACATGAAAAGATTGCCGAGCGATCTTGTTATTTTCACACTCGTTAAAGTATTTGAAGAAAGCGTTTGTTGAGCGATAATTTATCTCTTTTTCGATCTCATCCGACTACTTTACAAAAAAGGAACTGAGAGAGTTCTCTTTTGAGTGTTTTTCCAGACTCTATAATCATGAAAAACCTTCGAGTTTTCTATCTTTGGACTCATTAAACAAACATCGAAAGATCCGTAATGGGACCGAACCACTCCTTCCTAGGGTTCGTTAAACATACTCCGAGGGACTCGTCCGAAGGATGAGCTTACATCAACAAGCATATGTTATCCTCCTCAAGCTTGCGTAAAAATAAAGAGGTACTTGCCATAAACAGTGGGGGAAAATTTGGGAAAGGGATGTGTTTTCGTATTCATATTATTGGCAGTAAGTGTCGCTCTTGAACATGACACCCCCTATTCATTATCTGAAGCCGGTTTTGGAAATCCATTTGTCTCTCATTAAACTTGTTACAAGGTCATATTCTGAGTCATTTTTGAGTCAGTGCTGCCAAATCCCTGGTCGTGTCGTTCATATGTTCAAGAGAAGTTCATCTAAAACCTTTATTTGATTCGACCATCTGCAGTTGTCCATTCTTACCAAGTCGGCCTTCCCTGTGTCCATTGTCATCTATATTCATACTCTGTTTCACCTTCAAAATCTGTTACTTATTTCGTGTCATTGATGGGGGATACATCAAGGCCCTCCTGTGACGAGTCTTGTCCCATCGACTCCAACTCATTATCCGGAAACAAGACTTAGAAATTATTTGGTACCTTGGAACTTGCATCCCTCAATGGCAGGTTCTCTTGCTTTCGACAATGGGTTTTCATCATTGACCCCTGATCGAGAGATTTCGTTGAATGTTCGACCTCAACTCATTTATTCACATTCATTGGATTGTACTAGTGTACCTTGGGAGTCATTGACATTAATGGTGATTTCCCTCCCACTTGTTAATGGTTTCATCAATGACCGGTAATCAAGTGGTTTCTACCATGTTCGACTTCGACACATGTAATCACATGGCTAGATTCATACTTTCAGGTGATGGAATTGAAGACCCTGGATTTCATCTTTTTGATCTAGGCTGCGATGGAGTATGTATGATTTTCATCGACACATAGATCCACTTTGTATGTCTTGTGGCTATGTCGTCCTAATTTGAGTCTTTTTCGCATAGATCCACAGTGTATTCCTGGTGGCTATGTAGTATTTGTTTACGACATGGATCCACGGTGTATGATTGGTGGCCATGACCCACGTTCATGATGTCATCCGTTTGTGATCTGAGTATGGGAATGCCTACCTTAGAACCAGTATTATATTCTGCAGATGCTTGGTTGTTTGCAGGTTTCCGATTAGGTGCACTCCTGGTTTCTGACGCACACATACAGTTTACAAAGTATTTCGGCTGTCACAGATTCCGACCTCATACTTTGGGGGGCATTCTGTTACACATGATTTTGGTCATCTTGGTGATGTATTAACAATGGTGTATTTAGGCTCCCAACAAGGAATTTTGGCCTGAGAAAAGTGGACCTTGTCTCCTTCCAGAAAACTTATTTTCAAAGTGAGTTCGCAGGCTGCATATGACCTAGGGTGTGATAATCCCTCATTCTCGCAGGCCACCTACACCTAGGGTGCGAACTTCTCACAGTTTTCTCCATACATAGGGTGCGAACCTGTTGTCAAGCTTGGAAAAGAGAAGAGGTCTCGAGGGTTCTAGAAGGGAATCTTCTAGAAAATGAGTTGGCATTCGTATGGTTGTCATTTTACTGACTTCTCAGATTTGATGGGATCATCCTCATCCATGTAACCATCTCTCATTCTCCTATATATTGAAAGGTTTCTCATGGAAAAGGTTAAGCAAGATTGAATGAAGAATTGATGTAAGAATTGTGTGAAGAACCCTGCTTGGACAGAAGCTTGAAGGCTCTAGTTGGTCTATCGAGAGGAATTGGATCTTCTTCATGCAAGTACAGAGCAAGTGTGTGTATTGGAACCAAGAGTCCCTGAAAGGAAGCTTGCGACATCAAGGTGATCAGGTTGTATCTTCTACTTTCAATTAATATGATACAACGACATGTCCCTTTCCCATAAAGTCACTCTTACTTTATTGTGTAATTCCTTGATCATATGCATAAGTTGGCGTTGAATACATTTTGCTATCTTCACTTTGGTTGGTTTGTGTTGTCTTGGTCTTGACCTCACGAGAGCACCAGAGCGAAGCAGGAGCAACAGAGACCTAAGGAAGCGATACAAAGGTATGTCACTTATTCCTCCTTATTAACAGATTCAATGATCACAACTTAGGGAAAGAGTCATGTCCTGTCCTGTTTTGTTCTAGATCTAGGTGGATCTAGGGAGATCTGTTAGTGTCCGCACCTATCGATTAGTCCGATAACATCTGGTCACCTAATTTCCATAGGCAGAGATCATATCTTGGGGATGTGCGACATAGAGATTCTTTCCAAGGATCTTATTGATCACCTTCATAAGAAAAAGATAGCAGTTCTTGCCCAAGCAATGAATCATCAGTTTTCCCCTGATTATTATGGAAAATGGATCCGAAGCTCTGATCTGGAACTGAATGGTAACCTGGTGGAAGAATGAGATCTTTATCGGAAAGCATTTATTGGAGCTGAAATAAAGATCAGAGATACCCCATACCAACTCATGTGGACTAGAGGTAACTCTTCTGGTACTCTCTCTGTTAAAAATGCTTATCTGGCTCTTTTCTCTACTTTTAATTTTCTGGTTCCGAATAGTTGGAGGCATAAAATTTGGAAGTGGGATCTTCAACTTAAAACTAAACTCTTCGTCTGGTTGGCAATGGATCAATTTTTTTTTAACTTGGGACATTTTACGGAAAAAGGGCTGGGAAGGCCCAAGCATGTGTGTATTATGCAAAAGATGCAAAGAGGATATCAATCATCTTTTTATTGATTATCTGTTTACAAAAAAGGTTTGGAATAGAATCAAATCCATTCAAAATCATAAAAGGATTTGGAAGGTAAAACACTCTCAAAATGTTTTTGTATTTCGATTAAAGATAAATCCGTGTCTCCACTCTTGCAACTACTATTTGCTGGTGTATTTGGATTGAAATGAACATAGCTATTTTTGAAAGTGTATCCCCTTCATATCAATCATTGTTTATTAAGGTTTTGGGACAATACAAGCAACAATCTTCGTCTCAAGTTTGCACCCCTATCAGAGAATGTCTGGTTACTCATTCAGAGGATTTTTCTATCGCTTTTTTTGATGGTGCTGCTTAGAGTGATAGGAAAGTCTATGGAGCAGGGGGGTTATTAAAATCTTTGATTCCTTAGTTTATAAATGGTACCTAAACTGTGGGGAAGGCACTAACACTAAGGCTGATCTCCTAGGTATTTGGGCCACTCTCACTTTAGCTAGTCATCTTACTATCCCAAAACTTCAAGATATGGGTAATTCCATGGTGATAATAGACTGGCTCAATGATCGTGGTCAACTTCAGGAAAGTTCTATTGAAGGCTGGAAGATTAGAACTAAAGATCTTATTAGAAATTTTCAGGTTATTAGCTTCCACCATATCTATAGAGATTTCAACAAAGAGGCGGATCATGTTTTTAAACAAGCTCTCCTAGAACATGAAGGAAAGATAACTTATTATCAATGGAAGCCTGGAGGGGCATGACCTTTGAAGCACCTGGCTATGTTCTAATTCTCTATGTTTTTAAGACAGTTTTCTCTAGTTTGCGGTTTAAAGTATTGAGCATTACCTTCTTTTGAATGTGTACCTACCTCGGTATTGCATTTTGAATTTTTGTCTCCTTTTGGAGCGGTATGAAATTTGATTGTCTCTTCCTTTTCTCAAGCTTATTATCCGTCATGTTAAGACTGGGCTTGGCCATGGTTGATATTATGTAAAAAAAATTATATCTTAATATAATTTTGAGCTAATTTTCTATTGAAAAAAAAAACATACTCACTCAATTCAAGATTGAAAACGCATACCTTCCATCTTCAATCAACATGTTCAAGAGCCTGTATGCCCAAATACCTAACATACTTTAATTTATATTTTACTCCATATTTTACTTCAATGATGAATGATGGCTTCATCACATAGTTTGTTTCTATCAACTTCATATTGAGATGTACCATCACACCATTCTTTCAAATTCATTTTAAAAAACACTAAACTTAATCATATTTGTTATTTATATGTATTATAGAGTATTTCTTTTATTTTTTCAAAAACTCACACAACACTCTGCAAAGTTTATAATTTAAATAAATATTAGAAATATTTAATTCTATTTTTTCATAAAACATTTAATCTATATCTATAAATTTACAATTTTTTTTTTTAAATTGCATAAAATTAATTTTTCTCATTTATTTTTTATAAAAATAAAAAAACCTAATAAACAATTAAACTCATAACATTTTTATAAAAAATAAAAAAACCTAACAAACCATTAAAACAATTAAACTCATATAATAAATACATAAAGTATCATAAATTTAAATATATCATTAACATCATATTTTACATAAACACACCCATATCTGTTAAAACAACCATTTAATTGATATATCATTAACATCATATTTTACATAAACACACCCATATCTGTTAAAACAACCATTAAAACAATTAAACTCATATAATAGATACATAAAGTATCATAAATTTAAATATACCATTAACATCATATTTCACATAAACACACCCATATGTGTTAAGACAATGTTTGTGGTCTTTTTTTTTGTTTCTATTAATAAATTTTAAATTCATATTAATTAAAATAAAGTATATATACATAAAGTATCATAAATTTAAATATATCATTAACATCACATTTCACATAAACACACCCATATTTGTTAAGGCAATGCTTATGGCCTTTTTTGGCTGGTTTCTATTAATAAATTTATATTAATTAAAATCAATTTGACATCTTTGGTGATATATTTTTTTAATCAAAACATAAAATTTTATTACATGGGCTGCTTTAAGATGTAAAGAGATTGGTTCCAAATAACTTTTTGTAATTACATAGGAAATAAACTATTCCATATTTACTTTCTAATTTTGATTTCTCCCTCCAGTATTCAAGATAGCCTCCAAAATTCACTGACTCCTTTGCAAAGGAAGGGGAGTCAGAGTTTTTCGGTTCCCCTTCTTTTTCTTCTTCTAATTCTTCCTCGAGTACTTGTGAAATCTTCTTTTGAGAGGGTGCCAAAACCCCAAATGTAAACGCTTATGGAGTGCTCCAAAATGGAATATATGATTTTTTGGTTGAAGGTATTGATTCAATCTTCGAAATTTCCTATACAAATTCCTCTTGATCTTCTTCTTCCTCTTCTTCTTGGTCAAGAGCATCAAATTTGTTGTTGAATGGGTTAGACACATTTATTTGAGATTTTTTTGTAGGATGAGATCCTTTGGGTTGCTGCTTATTATGACTTCTAGATACTTGTTTAGAATATTCATGTTCATTTTTGTTCTAGGAAACGAGGAATCGCATTGAAAGTTGCCCTGATCCTTGGGTTTTTGGGCAACCTTTGCCAAAGTGACCCTATTCATGGAAGGATTTACACTAGAAGGGGGGTTTGGGTATGGCTCCAACCCTTCATATTAATTTGAATTGCCTTTAATATACTCTTTCCTAGATCGATTTCCACACAAATTCTGGCACATGTGTACACATATTTCTTTTAGGTTCAAGTGGGTTTATATAACTACTAGACTTGTCTTCTAACATCTCTCATTTCTCATGATAGTTATATGTCATAAATATTTTATTTTTTAAGTTGTTTAATATGTAAATATTATTTATAAATATTTTTTTATGTTTTTTAAAATTTTTAATATATATATATATATATATATATATATATATATATATATATATATATATATATATAATTAGAAATTTTGGTTATAGTTTTTCTAAATCTCAAGTTTTTTATTTCATTTTCTAGATAGATATAATTTAGTAAATTTTGTGACCTAAAGTATTTAGGTAAGATATCCAAAGCTACTTCATTCAGAAATATTGCAAAAATAGTAAATACTACTTTATTCAACAAGAATGAAAACTTGATATATCATTAATAACTACTTATAGAGAATAAACCTTCCAATATCACCATAACACTAAGGTGATTTTGAAACACCATAGGATTTAGTGGAATTTTTTTTTCTTAAAGTTCTAAAAAAACACATGGCTCTAACAATCTATAATTTGAAAGCACTTTAAAATGTCTTATGAATTTGTCTCTACTTTGTTATCTAATAATTGTTTTTGCAAAATTACACTTATTACACTTTGTTATTTCATATCAAAAGATTATTTATGGTACAATCCTACTCTACTCTAATATCACAAACAACTTAAAAACAAAAGAAATCCTCCTTACAACCAATGCACTAGAAATTAAAATAATTACATATCAAGAAATGATGTCTTTAAATATCATTGGTTGTGCCAAACGAGAAATGATATCTTTGATTGTGCCAAACTAAACTTACAAACATAAGGGACGGGTGCAAATACAAAAAAATGACACATTAAAAAGCACATACAGAGCACTTTATCTTTATAGTTATGTAAGTAAAAACTTTCATAAACCATTAATGTAAAACCAGTAAGCTGGAATTAAAAATTAAATACCACGAAATAAAAATTGCTTCTGCCTGACAAACATACTACAATAATACTGTAATCATAATTCATAAGCAAAACTCCATGGCTTTTGCTTCCACCCCTTCCTTATACTCACAATAGGCATATATTCCTCTGTGAGGCTCCAAGGCTTCCTTCAAAAGCTCATCAACTTTGGAGTTTAGCTTCGTCAGAATGTGGTGAAAGGACAATCATTCAAAATCTTGAAAGGTAAACCTGACGTCCTTTAAAATATTTGACACGTGAATATTTTGTAAATTGACTCTGCTTTGAACCATTCATTTACTGACCAATTTGGAATCTCTTATCACTTGAAGTTTGCTCAGATTTTTCTCCTATGTCACATTCAACAAAATCCAAAAAGCAATGAATTCAACCTTGTTAGTTCTTCTTGTTAGTTCTTCTTAGTGGGATTAATAATCATATTATTTATTTATTAATTTTAAATAAAAAATATAAAAATTCTTAAATACATTTAAACATAAATTTCATTCCTAAAAATTTAAAATGATGTACCATCCTATCCTATTCAAACTTCAAAGTACCATATCCTATTCAAACTAAAAGTTAGGTAGTTTTTAAAGTACCATATCCTATTCAAGTTTAAATTAAGTAGTTCCTATTTGAAAAAATAATTTGTAAACCAAATTTTTAAGTGAAGATAAAAATTAGTGAGGTAGTTTTTAGAGCACCATATCTTATTCAAGTTTTAAATTAAGTAATTCCTATTTGAAAATATAATTTGTGAACCAAATTTTTAATTAAGGTAAAAATTTAAATTATTTGTATCCTTGAAAAAGTTATTTAGAATTTTGCAATGTGAAAAATTGAGTCATATCATAATTTATAATAATCATTCACATTCTTACTTTTTTTCATAGATTGCTACTAGTTACATGAATATTTTGTTTTCATCATTAAAAATTATTATATTAAAGTTAACCAATTTTCAAGGTTGAACTTATCTTTTTTATGATATTTTGTTCTTGTCATAAAAATTATTAGATTAAAAATTAAAAATTATAATTATTAGTATTTTTATTATATTAAGATCTATAAAATGGAGAAGAATCATTTAGTAGAACTTTTAGGTTATTATTATTATTATTATTTTGAACAAAAATTATGATTATTATTATTTCTATTAATTATTTCAATAATTTTAATTATTTGTTTAATTTTAAATATATAAAATTGATAAATACTAATATGATAAATAAAAAATAAAAATATAAAATAAATCAATTTTAATTAAAAAAATATAATATTAATATTTATAATAATTAAAAAGGGGCGGCAGGTGCGGGGGGTCATCTATGATTCCGAGGGAAAAAAGATAACTGACTACTCTTGGGGGCTTGGAAAAACAACCAAACAACAGAGCAAAAGTCCTAGCAACTTACATGGGACTCAAGCTAGCCCAGGATCTGCGCATACAGGCCCTAACAATTTTGGGGGATTCCGAAATTGTCATTAAAGAACTGAGAGAGATACCCAATACGGAAAAAACTTCCCTCAAAAGCATATCCGCCGCCATAAATTCGCTTAAGAAAAGGTTTGTGCGTTTGAGCTTTTTTCACATCATTTGAAAACAAAATATGGAGGCTGACAAAATGGCCAAAGCGGCTAAAACAATAGAACAAAGTAACATTTTCACCAACCAAACCCTCTCCAATGTTTGGTTGCCCTAAGCACAATTGTCCCATAGACCCCCTCTCACTTTTAGGAACAAGTCCCTTCTCCCACGTCACTCTTCCCCCCTCCCCACTCACCTTTCTGCCTTTCCTGGACCCCGCCTGCCTCAGCCTCCTACGTCACACTCCCCCCTCCCATCCACACACTCGGTACTATCCCCCCCTCCCTCCATATCTTGTCCTCCCCTCCCTATGGCATGCACGAACACGTGCCCTCCCCTTCCTTCCCACGTCGCACTCCCTCCCTCCCATACCTCCCCCCTCCCCTCACTTCATCTTTCTTCACTTCATGGCACTTCAACTCTTCCTCCGGACGTCCGTCCGTGTACTTCATCTCGCGACAACCCAGACCCCACTTCATTCATCTTTGCTATCTCGCTTGAGGACAATCATGAGCACTCTGGTTTATAACGGCTTCTGGAGGCCCTCATCCAGCCATCATCTACAACTCCTCTCTTTCGTTAAGCACCCTCGCCCTCGCACTTTTGGGATTTTGGACTTCAATTCTCTTGGCCTTTCTCTGCCCTTTCCCTGCCCCCCCCGATTACTGTATCACCATGTGCCGAAGCACTATCAGACGCCGAGACTCTTGCTCCTGTCTAGCCTGCGCACTGGACGACATACGGGGACAGTTTCAGGAATTGTAGGAAGAGTGCAGGCGAATAGAGGATCGGTCGAACACCCAACACAGAGAGATGCAACAAGAAAACCAGTCAATTTGGGAAAACATGGTCGAGATGCAACAACAAATGCAAAGAATAGAATTCAGGCACAACCAGGAATTAGCTATCGCCATGAGAGGCTTAAATCGCAACACGAGATAGATTAAAGAGCTCAACCGGCGGCCTGACAATCTTCAACACTCTCCATGTCCAGCTGGCACCGAGGAATCCTGAATCCCTTCCACTTTCCATTCGGTGGCCAGCAACGATCATCATGTCCCAAATGCCCCCGGATTCTTGGACCATGCCTGGGAAGGAGAAGTTCAAGCACAACAGCAAGGAGACGCAATGCAAGCAGAGGAAAATAGCGCGCCACAGCAGGACGAAGCTGACCCCTCACACTCTAAATCCAGGTTTCTATGAAGTGTAAATATCAAATCTTTCTTCACAGTTTCGTAGCCATTTTTACATGGCAAGTATGTAGCGTTTGCAACATGAAGGTATCTCTCATTTCTGTTTTTGGAAAAGATGAATGTAAACACAACATAAGTAGGATGATAGAGCCACTATCATCTCCTTTTTGTAATGATGACATTTTTTGATAAATATATAAAATACCCGTTTCTGTTAAAAAAAAAAAATATTTATAATAATTAATGAAATTCGATATATATATATATATATATATATATATATATATAAAGTTTGCGTAGATTTTTTTATCGACTCAATATGCAGTGAAGGGGATTTTCCACGAGTCCCTTCATTTTAAACCTAATTTTTTTATGATATCAATTAACTAAATATTAAGATATACATAAATAAATAAAATAATTGCATGATGAGAGAAAGTAGGGTGGTACAAAGTTTAAAAAAACTTTAGAAATACAGATCTACTACAGTACCAACAAGCCCGACTGAACCACCAAAACCAGAAGCTTCCTTCCGGTCTTCGATCAAGGCGTATTTCCGATGAATGCTCCTTTTTCGGAAAAAACAATTCAATATTAATAATATATATATATAACATCGTTTATTTGAAAATAATAATTAAAAGATATTATAATTAACTCTGGTACAAAGTTTAATTTCTTTTTAAAAAACAATTCAATATTAATAATTTTTATGTATAAAACTATAAAACATTGTTTACTTGAAAATATATTTGAAAATAATAATTAAAAAATATTATAATTAACTCATAAGTTTCTATAACATAAAAGTTTTTGACCTAATTTTTATGATATCAATTAATTAAATATTAAAATATACATAAATAAATAAAATTATTATATTTATCCCGATTCGAATTTTATAATTTCAATTCATTTAATAACAAATTTTAACTAAGATGGGATAATTATATTTTAATAAAAAGCGCTCATTGTTTATCTGTCTCGTAGTCCCATTTTTCGCTCCACATAGCAGAAGCAGGCAGGCGTTATGCTAAAGGTTCGCCGAACAATCTGAACTGAGCGAATGGAAACACCTTATTCGTTTCCATTCATCTCCAGAACCAGGATGCCTAGTTTCCCAGGAAGTGTTTCTGATGAATTTAAGTTTATGTAGTAAAAAAATCACTTCTATTTTGGTTCACTGTAAAGCTTAAATATGCTTATTCATTTTTAGATGAATATGTGATTAATGTAGTAAACAAATCATTTAAATTTGGTACACTGTAAAGCTCACCCGAAAAAATGGGCGGAAATTTTCAGCCCGGCCAGATGAGAATTTCTAGCGGGTTCTTTTGTTTCTCCTTCGCTGATGGAAACGATAATTCTAGTACCCATTTACTTGCAGGGAAACGATAATTCTAGTACCCATTGTTAGATGTGACAAACTGTTGATTCCTTTCGGATTTCATTGTTAGATGTGACAAACTGTTGAGACAAGAGAGCAGGGGAACACATGCATTGCAATTTTCTGAATTGCGAAAGCAGGAAGCACTCTTCGATAAGGTCTGTGGTCATAGCTAACCATCATATGGGTAAGGATAAGAGATGGTAGGGTCTGCATTAGACCCCATAGAAATTCGGAGATTTTATTTCTAGGTGAAAAGAAGGAAAAAGACGAAAAATATTAGTTCCCGTAGTGAGTGTGTTACAAGTCATTATCACAAAGTAACCAGATAGAAGGTGAAACTGATATCCCAGCATTTCATACTTTTTCTTCATCCAGTTTGATTGGGCATTGGAGGGTCATTTCCAATATTCTGCTAAGTCAATAGAAAAAGAAATTAGACTGTGATTGTGGTAAGTAGAAAAAGAAATTGTGAACCATGGGCTTGAAGTAAGAGATTTTCCATTCACATTGCAAGATTTTCTATAGGTAAGCGTATAGTTTATAGGTTTTAATTTTTTTCTTGCCAACAATATTGTTGGTGGCAATTGCCATAAGAATATTTTGGGTACTAAGCAAACTAAGGATAATTGATATTTTGGGTGTTAAACATTTTTAACGTCACAAGGAAAATTGAATGTAGGTGTGGATGATTGCATATGACTGGTCAATGAATGTTGAAGAAATATAGGTTTTTAAATGTTAAGGAGAATTGATATTTTGGATGTTAATATTTTTGAAATATATTAAAAAAAATCTATTTAATACCCTACTTAGTATGAGATTATATTTTTTTAATAGTTAAGTTAATTTTAATAACCAAAAGAGTAGCACTTTCTACAATCCCGTTGGTTAAGTTAATTTTAATTAACTAAAGAGTAGCACCTTTCTACAATCCCGTTGGATTTTAATTGAATAGACATCCATTGGCTTTCAAATTAAAGTGAATTTTATTTAATATGGGAGAAAAAAAAAATCTATTCAATATTTAGTCTGGAACATCTGACTTTTCTTGCTAATGAATTCAACAAACTTTAGTTTAAGCACACACAACTCCAACTCAAGGTCAAAATGTGTATTTATAGCGTTGCTGGTAATATTCAGGTTTTATCCTCTTAAATATTTTGTAATTAATTATGTTAGAAATGTTTTATTTTTATTTTTGATATTTTGTTTTGTTTTCAGTTTTGATATTTTATTACCATGTTTTTATTTAGTATCAATAGGTAAATATGTCATAATGGCTTGAACATTTTAAATACTAGTAAATATTTTTATTTCGAAAAATTAATAATGTGACAAGGGTAACTGAGACAAGAGTGCTTAAAGGGGATATGATACCATAAGTGGGGAAAGGTGAGGGGGTCTAAGGGAATCCTACATGCATAAAAGTTTATGTTACCCTATGTTACATTTCTATTAATCTTGTTATTAACCTTTTCATTTTTTGAGTTTCCTCTATAGTCAAACTTCTAAATTTTTAAGAGATGATAAAACCCTATCCTAAACTCAAGCCATATCTCCTAATATTCATGGAGACTTGCTCCCTACCTTCTTCGAACTTAATTCAAACTGGGATAAAGACTTATGACATTATTTTCCTTTGATTAGTCATTTCATTAATTCATGGAAAATAATTCGAATGGGAGAGGGAGGATGTCACATACCCACTACCATGATCAAATTTTCGTTGATTTCTGCAGAATCAGAGCCCTCGAATTACCTACGGAGGCCTAGCGCAAGCTAGCTCTTTCTTTGTCTGCTCCCATGTAATCCGTGGGTCATGATCACGGGTCAAATAATCATGGCACCTCTGTGTATTTCGCGACTTGGCGCCACAGGAATGTCGAATCGTTCGACTCTGCAACCGTCGAACCCCGACAGGGCTAGTGAATGGCCAATGGGGACAAATCCCAATAGGGCTAGATAATAGCCAATGAGAACAAGCCCCGTCGCGCGGTTAAGTGGAGTACAGGTGGCAGAGGGGGAAGAAATGTGACATGGTAGTTGACATGACAGGAGGGGGCCCCACTTTACACACCGCACCATTCCGGACCCCCCCCCCCAATTAATGACAGAACGACAGGGGGGGTCCGAAATTCACCTGAGCACCGTTGATCAAGGTGAATTAATCTCGACCGTTCGAGAGTTGAACGTCCGATTCCGGACCCCCCCTCTCACTGCTAAAGGCAGAATGGCAAGGGGGCTCTGGAATGAAGCCTCGGCCGTAGATCTGGGCGGGTGGACTTTGGCCGTCCAGATCTGCTCGCTACTTACCTTAATGCGCATTCACGCCCCGGCTTAAAGTTGACATCTCTTCTCCACATCTGACGGTCATTATAGACCTTGAGATCCCCTGAAGGAATCTCGTCCGTTCATCGGGACTTAGCCACATGCTAACGTCTCGATATTATAGGTCGGGATTTATCAAGGCAAGAGCCCAACCTCTTGTCAATGGAACTCCCGAATCCCTGATTCCCGATTTCCTAAAACGGGTAATCTCTCGACACATAGCCTCCTTAAATCGAACGGTCCAAATTTGTCCCGGGGTTTCCACCATGGAAAGTCCCGATCTCTCATCACTAGGACTCCCGAGTTCGCGATTCCCGATTTCCTGAAATGGGTAATCTCTTGACACGTGGCCCCCTTAAATCGGACGGTCCAGATCTGTCTCGGGGTTTCCACCATGGAAAGTCTCGAGCTCTCATCACCAGAACTCCCAAGTTCGCGATTCCCGATTTTCTTAAATGGGTAATCTCTTGACACGTGGCCTCCTTAAATCGGACGGTCCAGATCTGTCCCGGGGTTTCCACAATGGAAAGTCCTGATCTCTCATCACCAGAACTCCTGAGTTCGCGATTCCCGATTTCCCGAAATGGGTAATCTCTTGACATGTGGCCTCCGTTATTCGGATGGTCCAGATCTATTTTGGGGCTTTCGCCCCTATTCACTGGGGGTTTAACCCTCGGGTAACTCCTGACAGATCCAATGACTGTCGGGTTTTCTAGCTGAGATCTGGCGGCTCAGATTGGTTCCTACCTGTGCATTCTTCCACGACTTCCTGGACATGGAAAAATCAACGGTCCAGATACTCCCATGGACCTTGGGGATCTACGGTCTCGATTTCTTCGCTACCCACGAAGACACAGAAAAACAAAGGGGTAAGGTATTTAACACCCTACTTACTCCTACCAATCTAACGGTCATGCGTGACCACAGGTTTCTCGATGGAATCTCGTCCGTCGATCAATACCTATCAGGGTTAAGGCACTTAACACTCTATCTTCTTCTTCCGATTTGACGGTCGTGAGTGACCACAGATCTCCCGACGGTATCTCGTCTGTCGATCTATACCTATCAGGGTTAAGGCACTTAACACTCCATCTTCTTCTTCCGATCTAACGGTCGTGAGTGATCACAGATCTCCCGACAGGATCTCGTCCGTTGATTCGATACTTCATCCCTATGATGCCATCTCGGGTTTTCAAGAGGATCGTTCCTCCTCGTGTAGGGTTACTAAGGCCTTGCGCCTTCACATTCTCTTTCCCGGTTCTTGATGAGATTTTCAAGGAGGGTATCTCTATGGGGAGGTTTTTACCCAAGGTACTATCTGAGGCAGATAAGGGTACCTTTCTCCCACGAATCAGGCATACAGTCCGAATTAGATCAGTATGCATATAAATAGCGATTTATGAAGACATAA
>ML799666.1:73060-83938 GCA_009831015.1 Picea engelmannii
CCTTTGGAAGTCATTACTTCCCTTGAACAAAAACTATTGATTATTTCTCATATATATTGTGCATGGTGTATTGTGGTGTATTGGTGTAACTCTTATACTATTGTTAATTTATCATTGGATATAATTGAATGGTTTAAGTATAATTTGGAAAAGGTTTTTAAAATTGTACTTGATACTGATTCACCCCCCTCTCAGTATCAACAGAGGAGTCCCGCGAAGAGTCATCGGCATTTACCCATCGGGGATTTCAGGAGTGTAGAATCGTTGCCTCAGGGAATCGCGATTTGTGATTTCCCGATAGGATCGGAGCCATCCAACAGTAGGGACACGTGGTAGGAGATCCCGCAGAGTCGGGGTTCGGGGAATTGAAAGTCCCGTGCACATGACAATGGGAATCGCGATATCCTGATACGTGATTTCCCGATGGGGTTAAGGACGTAGTGGAGGACAGGTGTCGGAAGGTCAAACCTTGCAGGAGTCAATGCCAAGTGGCATCGGGGATCGGGAGTCGGGGATCCATGAGGTGAGTGGATCATGACCTCATAAGTGCCGATTTCCCGACGAGGAAATTCTCGACAGGAACAACAAAGCATTGGTCATTACCCATCGGGTCTCGGGGATTCAAAAAGGCAAGAATTCGTGACCACAAGACTCGCGATCACGCGAGTTACGATTTCCCAATAGAACAAAGGGAGATCATAAGGAGAGTTTTGTGGGTGTAGAAAGTTCTCGATAAGGGATTTGAAGATCATTTCAGCTCTTCGGGCTGAAGGAAAAGAAGGTCCTGAGGGAGCGGACATGCCAGTGAGGGTGTGGCTGCACCAGGTTTGGTATCAGAGCAGGAAGTACTTTGATTTCTGTAGCAGAGAAGAAGAATACGCCATGCCACCTAGAAGAGAAAGACAATCACCCGACCCAGAAGACAGGGAGGTGCGAAGAAGGGGCAGACCGGTAGGAAATCTGGAAATGGAGAGACAGATGCGTGATCTCCGAGTGAGATTAGAAGATATGGAGGCAGTGCAGAGACGCACAGCCAGTGCTGGAGATCTAAGTGACTCCAAAGGTGAAGTAGAGGCTGAACGCGAGGAGAAGGTTGCAACCGAAGATGCATCAACTGAACGATTGATAAAAGCTATCGCCAGAATGTGTGCGAAGGCGAAAATGGACATTCTAGTCTACGAGGGAAACTTGGATGCAGAAGAGCTATTGGATTGGATCCGAGCTCTTGACACCTACTTCGACTATGAAGATATCGAAGAGGATAGGAAGGTCAGACATGTTGTAACGTGCCTGAAAGGACATGTAGCATTGTGGTGGGATGAGCTACAAGCTGACAGACGCTGCAAAGGAAAGCATAAGATCAAGAGTTGGGATCACATGATCGCGAAGATGAAAGCGAAGTTCATCCCAAGGGATTACCAAATTACTCTGTTCAGGAGAATGTAGAACCTGAGACAGAAGATAATGGAAGTGAAGGAGTACACTGAGGAATAATATAAGTTGAACATCAGAGCAGGTCATCGGGAGAGCGATGATGAGAAGGTTGCTAGATATCTGAATGGTATGAGATATGACATTCAGGATGAATTAAGCATGGTTACCATCAGGAAGGTGGAGGATGCTTACCAGATGGCTTTGAAAGCGAAGGAGAAGCTGAGCCGTAAGCAAGGTCAGCGAGGGCGAGGAAAAAGTCAACCCAGAGGAAAGACAGTTGCCCAGGAAAAATTCTAGAAGCTCAAGGAGGAATGGAAGAAACCTCAAGGTAGAGTAGAAAGAGGTGGTACCTCGCAGAAAGGACCATACATTGAACAGAGAGGGCAGCATAATGAAGAGAAGGGAGATTATGCTGACACAAATACTTTTCCTCGTACCAGAGGTAGAGGAAGAGGCAGAGGTGGAGTTATCACATGTTTCACATGTGGGAAGAATGGGCACAGGTCATTTGAGTGTCGAGAGAAAAAAGAGGGACATCAGAGAAGCTCACATCACTGAAGCACAGAGGCAGGATGTTGAGACCGAAGATACAGAAGGAAGAAGGTCACTGATGATGCGTAAATATCTCTTAACACCTGGGAAAGAGATGGAGGACTTAGCTCAGAGGACCAGACTGTTCAGGATAGCTTGCAAGACCAAGGATTGGGTATGCAAGGTTATTGTGGACAGCGGTAGCACAGATAATCTTGTTTCGATCGAGATGGTGGAAAAGCTGGAGCTGGAGACAACTGATCACCCGAGTCCGTACAAAGTTTCATGGCTACAGAAGGGACATCAGGTAAGTGTCGCTAAACAGTGTTTAGTTGAATTCAAGATAGGGGAGTATAATGATAAAGTACTCTGTAATGTTATTCCCATGGATGTGTGTCATTTATTGCTCGGTAGACCATGGAAATATGACAGAAATGTGGTTCATGACGGGAGAATGAACACATATACCCTGGAGAGAAATGGGAGAACATACAGGTTGCTTCCGACAAAGGATAAGGAAGTGAAACCCGAAGTAAGCAACATAATACTTCTCATGAGTGGGAAGGAGCTTCTCACAGAGATGGAGAAGAAGGAAGATCCACAATTCTTTGTGGTCAAAAAGCTGAGGATTGTTCTGACTAGCACAAGAGTGGATGATCTACCAGATGAGATTCAGGAACTGCTGGGAGAGTTCGCTGAAATCATAGTGGACGAATTACCTCGTTCATTTCCACTGATGAGAAGTGTGAGTCACCATATAGACCTCATACCAGGATCTAGTTTTCCAAATAAAGCTGCGTACAGATTGACGCCGCAAGAAAATGAGGAGGTTAAGAGGCAGTTCTAGGAGTTATTAGACAAAGGGTTGGTCAGGGAAAGTTTGAGCCCATGTGCTATTCTGACAGTACTTAGTCCAAAGAAGGATGGAGGTTGGAGAATGTGTACCGATTCCAGAGCGATAAACAAGATAACCATCAGGTACAGATTTCCATTGCCAAGAATGGATGATCTGATGGATTGCCTGAGAAGGGCAAAGTATTTTTCAAAGTTAGATTTGAAAAGCGGATATCATCAGATTCGCATGAGGGAAGGCGATGAGTGGAAAACAGCCTTCAAGACAAACGAAGGATTGCATGAATGGCTAGTCATGCCGTTTGGCTTGAAAAATGCACCAAGTACATTTATGAGGCTGATGAATGAAGTCCTGAGGGAATTCATCGGGAAATTTGTCATTGTATATCTGGATGATATACTGATCTTCAGTAAGACAAAGGTTGAACATCTGAAGCATTTGGCCATTGTGATGAGGAAGCTATAGCAGGAGAAGTTGTTGATAAATATGAAGAAGTGATCATTCATGAATACAGAGCTCATTTATTTGGGTTTTGTTATTTCGGAAAATGAATTAAAGATGGATCCGAGTAAAGTGGATGTAATTAAAAATTGGCCATCACCGAGAAATATTTTTGAGGTGAGAAGTTTTCATGGACTGGCTAGTTTCTACCGAAAGTTCATCAGGAATTTCAGTGGAATTAGCGCAACAATGATGGATACAGTGAAGAAGCGGCATAAATATTTTCATTGGATAGCAGAGGCTGAGAAAAGCTTCAATCTGTCGAAGCGGAAGATCACGGAACAACCGATTTTGGTGTTGACGGATTTCCAGAAGACATTTCAGGTGAAGTGTGATGCAAGCGGGTTTGCCATAGGAGCGGTCTTGAGTCAAGAAGATAGACCAGTGGCATATTTCAGCAAGAAGCTGGATGAAGAAAAAATTAAATACTCCACGTATGATAAAGAATTTTATGCTATCATACAGGCATTGAAGAAGTGGAGGCATTACTTGATCCTGAAAGAATTTGTATTGTACAGTGATAATCATGCATTGCAGTTTGTGAGTCAACAAGAGAAGTTGAATCAGAAACATGAAAAATGGGTAGAGTATATGTAGAATTTTACATTTGTAATTAAACACATTTCGGGTAGTGCTAATAAAGTGGTTGATGCTTTGAGAAGGAAGTGTTTGTTGCTACAGGAGTTCCGAGTCAAGACACTGGGTTTTGAAAATCTCCGGGAAATGTATGCAGGAGATGAAGATTTTGGAGAAGCGTATGAAGCAGCTGAGAATCCAGTTCTCAGAGACAGAAGCCCATGGATAGATTATATGATCTAGGAAGGACTGCTGTTCAGAGGCAATCAACTGTGTATTCCAAATTGCTCCATGAGGGAGAACTTATTGAAAGAGAATCACAGTGGTGGATTAGCAGGACACTTTGGCCATGACAAAACATTCGCAAAGATGAGCAAGTCATATTTTTGGCCGGGCATGCGAGAAGATGTCAAAATATTTGTTGACAAATGTAGAATTTTCCATCATTCGAAGGGGAGGAAATAGAATGCAGGGTTTTATCAGCCATTGCCCATACCAGAAAGGCCATGGGAGGTGATTAGCATGGATTTTGTATCGGGATTGTTGAGGACATAAAGAGGTGTTGATTCCATCTTTGTGGTCGTGGACAGATTTTCAAATATGGCACACTTCATTCCATGCCAGAAGACCAGTGATGCGACTCACATCGCAAATTTGTTCTTTAAGGAGGTCATTCGACTTCATGGATTGCCAAAAAGCATAGTTTCGGACAGGGACACGAAATTCATAGGGCATTTTTGGAGGACCTTATGGAAGAATCTAGGAACTAACTTGTCTTTTATTTCTTCTTATCATCCTCATATAGACGGACAAACATAAGTGGTCAACAGAAGTCTGGGAGACTTGCTGAGAAGCTTGGTGACAGAACACCACAGCAGCTGGGATCAGATATTACCCCAGGCAGGAGTTTGCATACAACGATTCAGTCAATTGGAGTACAGGTAAAAGTCCATTTCAGATTGTGTATGGTACACAATCGAGGGGAGTTTATGAATTGCGAGATTCAGGACAGACTGCGACTAGCAGCGCTAGTGCAGAGGAATTTGCTGAGGCGATGAAAGAACTTCACAGCAGAGTGAAGCAGCGACTGATTGATTCAAGTCAGGAATATAAGCGCAGAGCGGATCAACATCGGAGACAACTTCAGTTTGAAGTTGGTGATCTAGTTCTAGAACATTTGAGGAAGGAAAGGTTCCCAAGGGGAACATACAACAAGCTGAAAATGAAGAAAATCGGGTCATGCAGAGTCCTGAAGAAATTCGGAGAGAATGCGTATGAAATTGAATTGTCGGATGGCATCGGGATATCTCCGACATTCAATGTCTCAGACTTATATCCATATAAGGATGAGGAAGCAGGAACTGGAAGTGATGAACAACCAGAAGTCCAGTGGCAGAAGCAGATGCCGATTGTAGAAAAGCCACAAATGGAATTCATACTGGACAAGCGAGTAGGTAAGAAGACCAGGAGAAAAGAATACTTTGAGTATCTGGTCAAGTGGAAGAGTCATCCAGTGGAAGATGCCAGCTGGGAGACCAAAGAAATGATACAAAAGCATGGACAGATCGTGCAGGAGCTCATGGACAGGAGCCCATGAAAATTCTTAAGCCAAGGAGTATGATGCAGGAGCATCGCCAACACATCAAGAAAGCCAGTGCGACGGCGGGAGACAACTGGACTAGCCAGCACAAAATTTTGAACATACTTTGGAAATTGTTGCGCAAGTCTTAAATGAGTCATTTAAGAGAGGGCACACTTGTATATTGTATTGTACCTTGAGCGGATAGTTCTCATCCTTAGGTAGATAGACAACATTTATTTTAGTTAATGCTGGTAGGTAGATTTTAATTGTGGATTTGATAGTTTAGGGTCCAAGAGGGAAAATGGATATAGACACCCTCATTGTATCATTGCAACATATCAAGAACAGGAGCAAGAAGAGAAGAGCAAGTAGAGAATTGTATGAAGAACGCCCATGTACAGATATTGAGTTAATAAAAGAAATCTTTAATTCAATTTCATGGTTTGTGATGTTTCTCTGTGTATTGATATTATGCTCATGAATGTTCATTTCCTATCATACATTTGCTTTTATATGCTGTGTATGTGATTTCATGGTGAAATTGAAGTCTGAAGGGAAGGAGAAATTAGTTTCAATTGTTTCTCTAATTTGAACCAGAGAATTCCTGCAAGGAGTGCAGTCGAATTGTCTGCAAGGAGTGCATTGAAAGAAGGGTTCAATTAGAGGTAGCTTTTGTTCTCATTTCTTCGAAGGTGCAGTTAGGCACAGTGCCGTGCAAGGAGTGCGCAAGCCAAGGAAAAAGTCTCAGAGTTGCGATTCTGAGAAAAGTAGTGAAAGACTGCTGTTGCAGGAGTGTGCAGGGTCAAAAGACTTCAACGCTTAGATAAGGTTGAAGGGTTGCCGCAAGGAGTGCGAGAAAAAAGTTCTCAAAAGGACTTGAGAGGTCGAGAACAAGCTCAGGAGGAGTAGACCTTTGATTTCACCGAAGGATAAGTGCAGAGAAGATTCTGTTGGAATTCTAAAGGAAGCATCGTAGGTTGGCCAGCAGGAGCCAAGTCTTTGTGAAAGAAGCACTTGATTCATTTTGCAGAAATCGTCCAAGGAAGGATAGATGGCCGAAATCCTTTGAGAAGATTTCATGGAATCCCGTTAGCCGTTAGATCTCGGGAAGCTACGTAGGGGTTAAGCCCTAGTTTGCAGAGGAGGAGTCCTGGGAGGAGTCATCGGGATTTACCCATCGGGGATTTTAGGAGTGTAGAATCGTTGCGTCAGGGAATCGCGAACCGCGATTTCCTGATAGGATCGAAGCCGTCCAATAGCAGGGATATGTGGCAGGAGATCCCGCAGAGTCAGGGTTTGGGGAATTGAAAGTCCCATGCACATGACAACGGGAATTGCGATATCCCGATACACGATTTCCCGACGGGGTTAAGGACGTAGTGGAGGAAAGGTGTCGAAAGGTCAACCCTCGCAGGAGTCAACGCCAAGTGGCATCGGGGATCAGGAGTCAGGGATCCATGAGGTGAGTGGATCACGACCTCGTAAGTGCCGATTTCCCTACGATGAAATTCCCGACAGGAACAACAAAGCGTTGGTCATTACCCATCGAGTCTCGGGGATTCAAAAAGATGAGAATTCGTGACCACAAGACTCGCGATCACGCGAGTTTCGATTTCCCGATATAACAAAGGGAGATCATAAGGAGATTTTTGTGGGTGTAGGAAGTTCCCGATAAGGGATTTGAAGAGCATTTCAACTCTTCGGGCCGAAGGAAAAGAAGATCCCGAGGGAGCGGATGTGCCAGTGAGGGTGCAGCTGCGCCATGTAAGGAATTTCGTTCAGTCTGTAATTTCATTGATATCCTGGTAATGAAAAGATTTAATCTCAGTCTAGGATTTAATTCAGTCTGCAAATTTTATTGGTACCCTGGAAATGAAAGGATTTAATATCAGTCTGCAAATTTTTCTCATACTGGTATCTTGGAACACAAAATAATCTAATTTAAATATGCGTTGTTGGGCATCTTGGAAAATGAAACAAAAAAAACTTAAACTTCTAAGTCAGTGTTTTATTTGGTACTCTGGATTTGGATAACGCTAGTGTCAATTTTCAGCCTGCGTTTTTACACCTGTCAACGATCTGATTTCATTGTCATTTAACTTGTCCCTGGAGGCGAATTGGGGGCCTTCGATTCAATATACCCGGCCAGTGATTTCCATTTCAATTTAAACTGTTAAGAAGGCGAATTTGGCCCGGGATTCTTATTGATCTCTGACTGTTATCTTTTTGGAGAAAACGTGAATCACCTATCATGTTAGTACAGTTGGGCAACAAAACGTTTGTATTCTTAGTTGATAAGTAGCAAATTATCTGGGCATTTTATTAAGGAATATCTGTACATATCATTTACTCCTTACCCGATCAATCCTTGACGTTTCACACTACCTAAACCCATGATTTTTCCCTGCGAATTGGCCCTTGTTTATACAATTACAGGCTGTGAATTGCCCTTTTACTGACAACTATTTTTATGTTAAACACAACCTTTTGTTATGATGACACAAACGTTTACGGGTCAACACGTTTGTAATGTCTGGGCAATTT
Source organism: Picea engelmannii (assembly GCA_009831015.1). NCBI lineage: Eukaryota > Viridiplantae > Streptophyta > Pinopsida > Pinales > Pinaceae > Picea > Picea engelmannii. Next base: position 81,082 of record ML799666.1, read on the forward strand.
TGTAAAAGACATTCAGAGTGATTTATTTTCCTTATGACAACAATGTATTTAACATTAATGGCAGTGAATTTATGATGTCAATTGACAGCCAATTTCTTGAAAGACTGTGTTTTTGTTGGACTTTAATATCAACGAATTTATATATAGTGGCCAACGAATTTATTCATTGGTTGGATGGATGAATGAAGGAATTATTACGATATCATTACTGGGAGGCAGCGAATTTAATTGATCGACGGTGATTTTGTAGCAATGATTATGACTTTGTCTGGGCAACGATTGTGACGGTGCTTTGGTGGCATTTGTGACTGTGTTTTAGTCGAGCCTTCGGGTGGATATGTAAACATGGTGTTGTAAGGATTGATAATATCATTTATGCTATACAGCTTATTTGAGAGACAACTTTTACCTCTGCGTGTTAGGTAGACAACATTACCTTCGAGTTGACAAACAACGATATCAATACCTTAGATGTGAATGTCACCATTGCATTAGAATGTCAGCGTTAAAGGTGAATTACAGCATGGCTTATGGAATTGACAGTGTGGCGATTCTCGCTATGTTGACCGCGTTTCCATCCATAATCTATTCAGACAACGATTTTATTAGTCAGAAATTTCTATAGATTGCATATTGTATTGTTTTAGACTGTGATCCTTATGGACAATGCCTTGTATTTCATGTTAATTACATAGAGATACCATTTTACGCAACGATAACATGGAGTTCTAGACATATTTATCTTACCTTTGATAGACAACGAATTAATAATAGACATCACCATTATAAGAGACAACGATTTAATAATTTGGACAATGATTTATAATCCTCTTTATTTTTAGACAAAAGGGTTGTGTAATGATGGCACCCACTTGGCTTCCACCTTTTAATCACCTCGCTAATCATAAATGATGGCAGTCACCCTCATTGTCATTAATTAAATAATAGTATTCACTTTCAATACTCCTATGATCATAATTGATGGCATTCTGATGGTGTGGGAATCCAAACAAAAATTGATGATGAACTTTAAGTTGTAAACTATCTTTAACTAATTTGGTGGCTTATGGTTGTATCCACTTTAATTGCCCTTCGATGTTGTGGTCGGGGAAATCCCCCCCTTGTCACGTATGGAATGGTAAGTTCACTTTTAAAAGAATGCATCACCTTAGGTGGTCGCTAACCTTGGTTGCCTTGTACGTTGTTGTCTAGCTTAGTATTTAGAGTCGTCGTGCCACTATTTACGGATTTAAGCAATGCACCCAAAACTGTGGTATCAAGAGTGACAGTAATAAATGGAATGTGTGAACCGAGTCAATTGAATGACACCTTTTGCCCGAGATTAGGATGATGCTTGTTGATTGTGGTTTAGTTTTCCAACATAGTCCATGTTGATGATTGAGGTAGATTAGGAGTTAGATTTCCTGCACGCGTAGTTAACATAAGAGATGTTGTCCTTTAGCTTCTAGGCTTCGTCGTGTCTATGTCGGGCAGGTAATCATCCCTTTTTTTATTTTTCATACTTTCGACCAGTTGCTGGATGTGCCAGTGTGTAGAATCATTGTTGATGGTGGCCTGATCTGTAGGCATTTGTTCGTCATCAGGTTGTGTGGTTCGACTATGTGTCTTTGTCGCTTTCCTGCTTCAAACAAACAAAAAAAATTGCACTCTCTATGTCACTGGTAGTCTTAACGTTGGGGTCGTTACATTGAGGACATGGTTGAAGATGTTGATAATACTATTGCATATGAAAATAAACCTCATGAGGAAATAATGAGAACAAGAGGATGTTTGTCGATAGTTTGGTGAAAGGATAATGTATTCTCCCATGAGGCACCAATTGATCAGGTAACATTAGATATGTTGATGGAAACCATACAACAATGAATTAGTCATGTCGATATTGTACATTGTGTGTTGAAGGGAATTGGGGTAAGGATTCCTTCAAACATGCTTTCATATTCTAATTGATATGTTTACAATGACATTTCAATGTATATATGTGATTGATACCCAGGTGGGGGTATGGCAAAGGAAATAATCCTTGGACAAGTAAAGAGTGTTTAAAATATTTTAATGCATTCATATGATAAAGAATGTTACGTTGTATTGGTTATGAATTAATAATAGAGGAAAGTTGGGACTTAAGAACCTATTATGAAAATGAATTCCTTGACATAAGGCATGTGTGACATGGAGTTGTTGTTGGAATTGGGGAAAGCCTATATCTCCACATGGTTATCCAATGGTCTCTCCACTTGTATGAATGTCTTAGAAAATAATTTTCTTGGAAATACTAAAGAGCACTAAAGGTAAAAGGTTCTCGAGGGATTGTTGAGCAGAGAAAGGAAAATCCTTTCCTTGTGTTGTGTTTGGTTGAACATGAAAGTGTCCAAATGTTTAAATAAGTATGGTGACATGGTTGGATGATGTGTCGAGGTGTTGGATATCCCTCCAACTTTTCATGGTGTATTTTATGACATGAGCCTATGGTATTCGATATAATGTAAAGGTACATATAGAAAATAAAAATGAAATGATAATGATAATGACAATGATAGTGATAATGATAATAAATGTGAACCCCACAAACAAACAATAAAACAATAATGATGACAAAGAAAAACATAGCTAGAATCTATAAGTTGTGGCTAATCATACATGTATGTTGACACATGTGTTTGATTACATTGTGTGAATGTATGCATGTGTTGATAATGTATATATGATAAAAAATATTTTATTTCAAATAATATGTTAACAACTGAAATTATTGATGATTGGTATCTCATGCTTCTGAAATCATTTCATGGATTATAGTTGTGGATTGTTGATACTGAGAGGGGGGTGAATCAGT
>ML799666.1:90846-104383 GCA_009831015.1 Picea engelmannii
TCTAACTGGTTATAAATGAAAACAATGGGTAATGAATAAATGTTGAATTCTAATTGATGAGTTTTTGTGCAAGAGGGAAGTTTTGGGAAAAAGAGCCCCACACTCATTCACCCCCCCTCTAAGTGTGGTAGGTGTGTCCAACAGTCATGGTACAACTTCAACTGGCTCCCATTCACTAATCCTTCTTTCCATTCTCCCTTCAAAGTCTTCAACTGTGTAGATCCTCCTTCTATAACATAAGCAACCTCATATGGCCCAAGCCAATGTGTTCTGAACTTCTGAGGATGTTTGATGAACTTAATATCATATATCAGTACTAGATCACCTTGTCTGAAATCCTTCTTCTTGATGTGCCTGTCATGGTAGGCCTTGTCTCTTTCCTTCTGTATCTGTTGATGAAATCCTGCAACAAATCTATCTTCCTCCAGTTCGACCAACTGTGCAAGCCTCTCTTGATTAGTGCCAGTGTCATCCATATCTTTAAAGGAATCAATTCTTAAGCTTGGTACCGGGTATTCCATTGGGACAATGAATTCGAGACCATACACCTACTTAAAAGGGGTCTGCATTGTTATCTTCTTGCAAGTGGTTCTATAGGCCCATAGTACTGTTGGTACTCTTAAATCCCAATCATCCCTATTCAGACTGCAAATATTCGTCAGCATTGTCTCTAAGATCTTATTGAATGCTTCCACTGTCCCATTTGCTTGTGGATGGTAAGGCATGCTCTTCTGATAATGGACTGCAAATTCCTCGGTCAGGGCTTCAATTTTTTTATTTATGAAATGTGTGCCTTGATCACTCATAAGGATCTTTGGGCATCCAAACTTGGCTATGATGTCATCAAATATGAAGTGCGTAGCTGTAGTTTCACAACAATCCTTAACTTCTCTTGCTTCGACTCATCTGGTAAAGTACTCTATTGCTTTAATTATGTACCTTGCTCCTGTGCGCTTTCCTGGTGGGTTTATAGGTCCCATGAAGTCAATGGCCCATTTCTCAAATGCTTGTGGAGTTAGTTGAGGTGCTAGTGGAATTTCATCCCTTATGGAAGGTTTCCCAACTCTTTGGCATACATTACAGGCTCTGTAATAGTCTTTAACATCTATGTGTAAGGTAGGCCACCAAAGGCCATCTCTAAGTACCTTCTATGCAGTTTCTTTTCCTGCGTAATGTCCTTCTACGATGCCTTCATGATATTCTATGAGGATCAACAGTCACTCTACCTCCATAAAACATCTTATCAATATCTCATCAGGTCCAATCTTATATAGTTGTCCAACTATTAGTGAAAATTTTGTAGCGCACACTACTAGTTGTTTCTTTTGGGGAATTGTAAACTCGTTAGGTGCCATTTCTTTTGATAGGAACTGGACTATCTCTGTGAAGTGGTCATCAATATTTCTAATTGCCAACAACTTTTCATCTGACAACGTATCCTCCAAACTAGTGGTCTCTTCTCCATGTTCCAACCTCGACAAGTGGTCAGGAACTTTGTTCATTATGCCCGCTTTTAGTATGATTTCAAAGTCATATTCTTGAAATAGTAGAATCCATATGCATATTCTCCCCCCCAACACTGGCTTGTTGACTAGGTATTTCAGTGTGGAGTGATCAGTAAATTTTTTTAAGTGTCCTCCCAACAAGTAGTGGCAAATTTCTGTAGCGCATACACCATGGCTAACCCCTCTCGTTCGGTAGTGGTGTAATTGATCTCAATAGTTGATAGCTTCTTGTTGGAAAAGGATAACAAATGGTCAATATCTCCTTCACCAGTTTGTGCTAACACTTCTCCCAAGGCAATAGAATATGCATCGACATGCACATGAAACTCCTTGCTCCAATCTGGAAAATCCAGAATAGGCGCAGTAACCATTTTCTATTTCAGTGTGTTGAAGCTCTGTTGGCACTCTTCTGTCCAACTAAACTGTCATTCTTTCTTCAAAATATTCTCCATGGGTGTTGTAATTTGGGCATATCCTTTAATAAACTTCCTGTAATACCCAATATGTCTCAGCGCAGTGCGCAGTTGTTTGACTGAAGTAGGAGGGGGTAGATCAACTATAATGGCAATTTTAGATGGATCGACTAGCAATCCCTGCATGCATACAATATGACCTAACAACACTCCAAACGGTGAGAAGAAGATGCATTTCTTCAGATTTAGAGCAATTTTACACCACCTACATTTATCCAACATTATCCTTAGACATTCAATATGATTTTTCAATAAACTAAAAACAGTCCAATCATTAAAATATGCTTCTAGAAATTTATAAAAAAACTCCTTGAATACTTCGACCACCACCCTGGAAAAGATGGTTGGGGAATTCTTCAATCCAAATGTCATCATTGTATACTAATAGGACCCCCATTCTGTTTCAAATGTGGTCTTATGATGATCTTCCTTGGCAATATGGATCTAATGGTATTCTGAAAATTTGTCTGTAAAAGAATATACTTCCTAGCCTCCCACATTATCTAACACTTCGTTAGTGAATTGCGTAGGGAAGGGGTCATGTAAATAGGCATCATTCATCTTTCTGAGATCTACACAGATCCTAATATCTCATGTCTTTTTATCTTGCACCACCATAGGGCTAATCCACTCTGATTCCTCCACAGGTTCTATAATCCCATATTCCAACATTCGATCAAGCTCAATCTTCACTTTCTCCTTATATTTAGGTTTCAGTCTATAGGGTCTCCGTTTGACTAGTCTTGCATATGGTTTCAAATGGATCCTCATCTCTCCCATAGGCCCTTTAATTCCCTTCACATCAGTGAACTTGGTTGGAAAAAAGTCCTGATATTCATGCAGTAACTCTGTAATCTTGTCAATGGTAGAAACATCCCAATAATCTCCAACATTTGCAAGCTTCGGTGTCTGTTCTGTTCCAATATTGAATTTCTTAATATTGATTGGTTTTCCAATGAATGGTAGCTCAACTCTTGATCCTTACACATCTTTTTGGCCTTCTATTTCGGCAATGTTCACCTTCCTTGGATCATCGTCTTCATCAACATTGATGTTATAACAACCTTGAAGTTTCTGGAGAGGCACAGTCCATTCGTCCTCTTATTTATCCAAAGGGAGGTTAGATGCCTCCTAGAATAATTTATGTCTTACAATCTGGAATGCTTGATCTACTGAAGGATTCAAATAAGAAGGTGGTTACAAAATTCTGAGTCATACCTTCCCAATCTGTAGTGATGAGGCGCAAATCTGCTTGAAGGTACCAGTTGATAGGTGTCGTGTATAACGTCTTAATGAATTTGTGCACCCACTGCTCTTGAGGAACGTTTCTCCAGGATTCTTCACAACTTTGCACATAGTCCTTTGGGCAGCTTCAACCTATGTATCAAACTTCATAGTTGTCCACTTGTGTTGAGAATCATGCTGTCATCAAGGTATGACATTGTACCCAGATTGCAATGTTGTTTTTGTGTGTCCCCCACCATCTTGTTGGGGTTGCTTTCAGGGCCTCATCCATCACCAACAGTCTTTTTTGCATTGGTACACTTTCTTCAAAGTCCGACAAGAAGGTTTCTAAAGGATTTATACCTCAAAGGTGGGTAATTTACTTACTGTTGTGCCGATCCAACAAACTTCTCTGGTTAATCTAGCACATCTTCTTGTAGATAATTCATACATCTTATTCTGCCAGTTTTCCAGTGCTTCTTTTGAGTCTAATGAACATGCATTGTCACTTTTCCAGCTTAGGTTTCCATCGGCCGTAGGATTAATGTAATCCTATTGTCTGGCAGTTAATTTGTATATGTTTTCCAGTTCATATGTGTGGTCTTCTTCTCTGGTAGGTTCTGTGTATCGTTGAACTTCATCTGGATCTAAAGGTGTAATGACCCTAAGGCCATCGCTTTCAAAAGTCATACGTATTTTCTTTAAATCAACCACAGTGGAGTTATTGAAATCCCAATCAATTCCTAACAATGCAGGGTAAGGAAAACTATCATCAACTATCTCAATTACCTCAAAATATGCAAACGTTCTTACTCCATCGATGTCCAGAGGGACATGTTCCAATCATCCAAAGGGGTTGACAGCTTGTTGATTACCCATACTGAGCTTGATAGGGGAATAAATAAACTTCGGTTTTCCCATCAGTGCCCAAGTTTGCTTGGTCATGACATTGACCTCTGACCCTAAGTCGAGGACCACATAGTCTATATCATATTCACCTATTTGAGAATTCAAGTGTAATTCCTTATTTTTCCTTCTCTTTTTAGCGATTTGGTGTATTGACCTATTCAGTAAGGGTTCTATATTTCCTAGCTCATACTGTTTGATTAAAATTTGTAGTTCTTATACAATGTTCTCATCCTGAATCAACTTAATACAAGTATATATAAATTCCATGAGCTTGCTTACCTATTTTTCTTCTCTCAGTGAAGTAGACTGGTCAAATGCTTGAGGAATTCCATATTCCCTTACTTCTGGCCATGTCTTTGATGAAGAGCCTTGATCTTCTTTGAAATTTTTTCTTTCCTCCTCAAATATTTGTCTTTCTTTCTTTGCGTCAAAGGTTTGAGTCTTCTCTAGAGCTTTCTTGATTCTTGAGTCTTCTATAGTCTTTCCTTGGATCAGTTTGTATTCTCCTATAACAACACCTCCTTTAGTGATAATAGCGACTCTGGGTTCTTCTCAGCAAGGTTCAGCATATATAAGCTGCACTTGCAGGTTATGATGAGGTCCTCAGCTTTCCTAAAGCTTAGCCAATAATGTTGGACATTCCTCGATAACATGCTCAAAGGAGTTGCAATAGTTGCAAGTGGTACAATGGTTCTGATAGTCCCTTGATAGGTGTCTTGACTGTGTCCAGTTATAACATATTATTTATCCTCAAACTCGACCCATACCTGCTCCTTTTCCTCGTCCTCTGAATCCACCGCGAGGATTGAAGTTTCCTCTCCCAGGGGAGTTATAATGCGTAGTGTTTCCTTCTTGTTGTACTTCAGCTTGAATTTTGTATACATCTCTTGACCTTTCATGCATGATATCGTAAGCCCTACAATCCCTATCATCATGTCCCATAGACTTACAGAACATGCAATACAAGTTTGTAGGAGTGTGAACATACTTTTGCATGTAATAACACTCACTAGGGAGATGTCTATTTTGACATACCTTGCACCAGGGTAAGGTGACTTGCTTCAAAGGGCTCAGAGCTCCAGAGGCCAAGTATTCATTGAATAGGGGACATTGTTCGTTGTCATGGCTTTCTGATCTGCATCTGACACACCAAATGTCTTCTCTTTTATCTTTTCCCTTATCTTTTTTCATATCTTCTACCTGTAGATACAAACTAGTTAGCTGACTCAAGATTTGACTCATACCTGAGTTGGATTCTCCCATAGGGGATGATTATAGCTTCATGGTGATCTCCAACACCTCAGCCCGTGAAGAAATATTCTGTTGCATTAGAGGAACTCTTATGTGTGGTAAGAGAGCAACAATGAACCATTCTTTGTTTTGTTCATCTGGGATCTGAAAAGTCAATCGGTCTGTTAAGGTATTGAATCTCTGATCGAATTCCCAAACAGGTTCAACTACCTTTCTCTTGATCTCTTTCAGCTTTGTAATACATTGTGATTCCTATTTGGGTTTCTTGAACTCCGCAATCAATGCATTCTTGATCTCATTCAATGGCTTAGGCTGTGCAAGTCCTTGGACAAGCTTCATGTACCATCTCAATACGTGGTCCCTTAGGGTAGTGCTAAACTGGGTTATTTTAACAACCTTGTCAGTGAGATTATTAATATTCCATACAACTTCACATAGGAACCAGTGTTGATCAGGGTCTTCAGACCCATCTCCCCTAAAGAGCCTCATCTTGCCTGCCATAGATATTCCTAGGGTTCATAACTGAGTATGTCATGGACTACTAGTGGAAGTGCTCTAAACACTCTGGTGACTTGGATTACTTTGATTTCTTAATGTTATTGAATCAACAGGAGGGATAATGGTACTTACTTCAGCATTCTGCACAGTTCCTGAAGTTTTTGGCTCTTCCCAGCGCAGTTCCTCAGCTTTCCCTTCCTCTGTCCCAGTAGGTTCTGAATTCTCTTCATCTATTGGATCTTCCTATTCTCCACTGTAGAAACCCTCATCCCCGTAGTTCTTCTTGAATAAGTTCGAAATATGAACTTCTCTGAACACTCTCCCATTGCGTGTATGTCCAGCCTCTGTGTCATTGTCGCTGTCTGAATTCCTGAACATTATCTTTTTCAAATCTGACCAATCTACTGTATCTTCAAGATGTTCTTCTCATGCAATAACATCTTGATCCTCAACTTCAGAAAATGTAAAAAATTTCCTCTAGGTCCCTTGAAGAAATATATCTCGGCTTGGCTATATGACTCTACTTTGTCAACATCAAACTCTATGATGAACCCTCCAATGGTGCTATCAAACCAGTGGTCTACTACTCATGATACAACGTTATCATCTCTCTCGACCTTCTTGATCAACACTGACGTCAAAACCATAGGAGGTCTATATCTGATCTCAAATTAGGTATTTGCTAACCTAGCTAACCACTCATATAGCTCCTGATGGATTCCTCCAAAGAAAATCTCATGTATATTAGTAAAGATATATCTCTCTAACCAATCCTCTATACTAAGATTAGGGTTCTTATTTTGGGCTTCAGTGAAGTCCTTTTCTTGATCCTATATCCACTTCTGAATATCTTTCTTTGATGGGAACCACCTTGACATTCCCTCAAGACAATTCCTTTCTCAACAATGGAACCATTTGTTGGCACAGGGGAAAACCCAAGGTTTAGCTCCAAGAGCGCACCAACAAGCACTAACTACTGACCCTTTCAGCTACACCTGCAAAGCAGATGCAGTCTCACCCGAAGCAACTATGGGGGGGTTGCAGGATAGAGATGTATACAACCAAGGGAATGATCAAGTGGATCCACCACTAGAAAAATACAACATGCATATATCACTTATCACCTTAGATATATTCCAGACATCTTATCAGATCTACCATAGTAATGCAATAATAGTGTATCAAATGACAAGAACAGAGCATCAATCACATATAACAAAAAATGTACATGGTTCACCCTCTCTCTAGGGCTACATCCACATAACTTTGATTTATAATGTATTAAGATGAAGCATATAGTTCTTGTCTTTTCTCTTAGCTATCATATCTATTTCTTCTTCTCTCTATCTCTTCCCTCCCTGCGCATCCAGCTGTAGGGTTGATCTTTGCATCCAACAAAAGATCTTACAATACAGAAGGCTCTCGTACTCAACACTTCTCCCTCACACAATATTACTCACTCGATCACACAATGACAAAGACAACAACATAACATCAACTAGATCGAACCTCTTTCCCTCATGTAGGTTCTTATTTATACATTACAGTATCTCACCGACATCCTTAGGCCGAAACCTAGGTGTCAAAAACCTAGATACCAAAACCCTAGGTGTCTAAAACCCTAGGTCAACTTGACCCATGTTTTCAGGGCTTCGCCAGACTGTCTTTCCTTCCTTCTCGCGTGGTGCTCCAAAGCATCCAATGGTGGATTTTTCCTCTTTCTGAGTTGTCCACGATCCTTCTTCCTTTCTTACCTATCATCCTCGATCTCCTTGTCCAACAACTTGCTTTCTCAGACTTCGCTCCGCATTCTCTTCTCTTTTGCTCACTTCAACCCAGTAACAGTTGCATTTTTCCTTTTCTTCCTCGATATTCGCTTACTTCCATAACCAAGGGACAACAAAAATGCATTGAGATCAATGACTCTAATTCTATTCGAGAATTTGAGCTTCGGTGAACCTGCTCACTCCAACATGCTATACCCTCATAGTGTCAAATTTTGAATATGATCGGATGACCCCTATCCTCCCGCCAAAATGATAGTTGATACTCCACTTCATAGCTTCGAGCTTTAGAACTTCTTGAAGGCCCAAACGCTGGAGGTAATCACACTTGTCCATTGGAGGAGGAAACGTGATGGCAGATCCTGTAGTCCGGATACTTGGTGCTCCAGAGGTTTTGAATGTGTTAGCATACCAGAACTCTCGAAGTCCAGAGTCCCAGAAAAGATCCTAGCCATTGGTTGTTGAAAGTGCAGGATCTGCTGAAGACAAAGGTGAGAGATACTTTAGGTTGAGGATCTCCTGAAGAGCCAAAGGCTGAAGGTCATTGCATCCATCGGTTGGAGGAGGAAACATGGTGATAGATTCTATAGTCTAGAGACTTCGTGCTCAAGAGGTTTTGAATGTGTTAGCATACCAGAACTCCCGAAGTCTGGAGTCCCAGAGAAGATCCTAGTTGTTGGTTGTTGAAAGTGTGGGATACATATATTTGGCCTTCGTGAGTTCACTAGTTTGCCACTCCAGGGGTTGAGGAGGTGTAGCATTGCGGGAAGCTCTGAATCTCGGAGCTGTGAAGTGGAGTATCAATTGTTTATTTAGCGAGAGGATAAGGGTCGTCTGATCGGATTTAGAATTCAACACTCTGGGGGTATAGCATGTTGGAGCAGGAAGATTTGTCGAAGCCTGAATTCCTGAAGATAATTTGAGTCGTTGATCTTGGCACACTGAGGACCGTTGATCCTTGCCATTGTTCAACCATTCACAAATTTGGCTATTCAGAGGAGTTGAGGTGTTGAAACTCCCAGAGCTCAAAGTTCTCGGAGTTTTGAATTGCACCTTTTGGGATAGCACTTGGTCATAGACCATGGTCACATGGGGAGTTGGCCAAAGAAAAGGGGCTAGGGCCCAAATTTGACATTTAAAGGTAAACAGGCTTAGGGAAAAGAGCCTGCAGTTTTTTGTGGAACCTGTGTGAAGAAGAAAGGGACCCATGTAAAGAGTTTTGAGGGCTCACTAGGGTCCCAAGAGCCAATTCGGATCCTCATATTTGAACGATCCTATATCGGGAGGTTGCGTGGACCCCAGGAGGGGGTGGGGGTTTGCATTGAGTGGTATCAAAGCCTATTTTTGTCTGTATAAAGAAGAAAATGAGGAGAAAACAAAGTGTTGATGCTCTGTGAAGATTTTTTGCAAGTGTGCAACAGTCAGTAGAAAAAAATGAGGGTTGTAGGAGAAAGCCAGTGGTGCTCTTAATTGCAGAGCAGGCGAAGCAGATAGCCAGTTGGGATGAAAGAGAAGGACTATTTTTTTTCTTAAGGAAGAGTAGGGGAAGATGGCTACTAAAGGACATAGACAAGGTACAAAAGGAGATTGCTAGCAGATGGATAAAGAGATTAAGTATATTCGAGAGGAGCTCGACAAGATGATGTTGAAGATGCAGTAGGAAGCACAAGCAAGATGGAGGTATGAGTGGCCCATGAAGTGGAAAGTGAAGTGGCATGTCCAACATTTTGTTTCCAAGAGGTGGTGACCAATATTGAGGAGGTGGTTGAGGAAAGTTGAAGACCTTAGTGCCACAGAGGAAGAGATGGTTTACATATGTGAACCAGAGACTGGAGAAACCCTCAGTGAGGAGGTAGAGAGATCAACTGAAGATCTCATAGACTGCGAGGAGGGCAGAGATGAAATTTCATATTTCCAAGTGGGAAATAATAAGAGGTCGGTTGAATATCTCATATACTTCTATTATCACTTCAGGAAACTCTCCTAGGCTGTAAGTCAGAGATGCTTGGTAACTTAATCTTTTTGGAAACTATTTTCTCAATAATAAGTGTGGGTTTGTATCAAGATGAATATCCTAATCTCTGGATTGTATCTTCAAGACAGTCTAACTAAATTCATGCAACACAAGGCCTTCAAGAGATATTTATCATATAGGTTTGTATAACAGATGGATAAGAAAACCAATTGGTTAACCAAAACATACATAAACCATATATATGATGGGTCAACAAACTAGCCAAAGATGCTTATGATTCTTTCTTAACATTCAAAATTAAGATGACAGTTACCATAGGACCATTAAACAGAGAAAAAAGAATGAATTCAACTCATATGCATAGACAAAGATGAAGGAGGATCTGACAATAACAAATGAAAGAAGCTTGCAGGCTTGATATATTAAAGAAAATGTCTTTCATACAAAAACAATAGAATATAGAACTCAAAATCGAACCCTTCTATGTTCATCTTCTGTCTTCAGCTTTATAGTTTTACAATAAAGTTTTCAGATCCTAAAAGAGTGGATCAGATATGCTAAAGATAGAAAGTTGAAACTAAATTGAAAAAGATAAGGAATGATCCTCAAAATGAGGTCAATTCCACAGTGCATGGTCTTCAGATGATGTAGAATCCTTGTGCAGTGTAGCTAAGCCTTCCAAGGCTGTTTGATGACTCTTTGTGGAAGCTGAAATTTGAATTTTCTAAGATGTGAACAAACCCCAACTTGTTGCCACTAAAATAGGTACCAAAACCAACTTGAATACCTCTTCTAATCCTTATACATCAAAAATGGATCTTGAATCTGAATTTATAATTCAACATCTATCCATTAAAAGAGTTTTCAAGTGAATTGGATTAGTAAAACTTTGATCTGGGTGAAATTTCACCAAATCTGGCCAGTGACAAGTTTCGATAGTTAACACAGCTAGATTTTGGGTCATTAACTACCGAAAAATCTTATTTCGGTGGTTAATGAATAGTCGTCCTGTTCGCCTAAACCACCGAAAGTTTAGCTTTTACCAAAGTTTCAAAATTGCAAAATTGAAATACCTTGCTACTTCGATGAATGTTCAAGGCCTTTTTGATGATGTTGCTCCTCCTCGTACATAGCTAGGAACTTTAATTTGTTGTGTTGAAGACTGTGGTATATCCACCATTGTTGTAGCTAACTTGGATAGGGTTTCCAAACCTATATGATCCTGTGTTGGAGGTTGAGATTCTTTTAACTTTGGCCTCAGAAGTTTAAGTTGCCTGTACAACTTCATATTCTCTCTTATTAGCACCATGTTCTTGTTCTTATTTTGTTGTGACTTTCTGATCTCCTTTGTTATTTGTATCTTTCTGTATTGTCGATGCCCTGCTTAACTTGTTCCCGATTAATTTGCAGAAGTACCTGGAAAGATCTTGACCCAATTTGGTAACATGATATATGAAAGTAGTTCTGAGTGGCATGAAAGCAAATGGCAGTTGCTGCTAGCAAGAAGACAAAACATTGCACCTCCAAGGAACACAAAAAAGGGTCAATGAGTAGTTGGTTGTTGCAAATATAGAGCAATCATGTTTGCAACATCATGTTTCATTGTTTGTAGAACACATTTCTCTGTACGATTGATATGTGATAAGCTCTCTGGGAGACAATTAGCCAGAAAACCAGGAAGATACCAATTAGATAAGGATGAAAGTGATGCCATGGAAGGCAATACTTTATTTAATTCCACCTACAACCGTTTAAAGTTTACTTTATTGGACAGGGATGGAAGAGATGTCACAAGTTCCATCTATAATTTGTGAAAATCTTCCTTGTTCGGTATATGAAGCATATGATTCAGACTTGTGAGATCCACAACATTCGGTAGCTTTGTCACTGTGTATATTGTAAGGCAGAGAAAAATGAAGAATCCCACCAAGTGCGTCCAGACATTGAATGTCTCATTGTGGATTGTAAACATGCTAAGAAGAATCTTTGTCGAATGCCTCCATGGTATTTAACACCCTGATATCAGGATTGATGCTCCATAGGCTAAGTCCATTCAAAGAATGAACAATGATAGTAGAGACAGGAATAAATATGAGTTGAAAGAAATAATCTCATAGGGTTCTGCTACAAACAAAAGAAACTGATACCGTATATCCCATGGTTGAACCCTTTGCTCAAAGGAGGACATAAAACGGTGTCTTGGTTTACTCAATTTCTCAATTTCTGGATATTCAATCTCCATGGTGCAACCTTCCTTTTATTTGGTTGTGGTTGGGCTGGAGCATCTTTTTCTTCCCAAGCAACATGTTTTGCTAAATTTGTTTGATGTCACTTTCCTTGTGAATGTGCCAAGTAGTTATGCAGGGTCAAGCATAGCTTACATCCATAGCTGCAAAAATGATTGCACATGAAATAGGGGTCGTTGGCGAGATCGATGATCTCCAAGGCGAGGTGCCTGAGGCATTCTCTTCTATCAATAGCCTCATTCTGTGCAAAATTTGCTCCTCCACTTCCTGGTTTCGAAACCCACTCTCTGTCGTTTTTCCTAGGCGGGGCTTCCACTGTTATCACCATTACTAACTTGTAAACTATCAAAACTTTTCTTGACATCTTATAAACCATCACCTGAAATATCTGCACACTAATTGACATAGGGTTTGTTTAATAATGAAAAAATTAAATATTGCAGCTGGCGCAAAATCCTTTGTTCATGGCTCCTTCTCATGGCTATACATTATGGATTGATGCCCTCAACCTTTCAAAGCATTGTAAAAACACAACTATCCTCAACATAAACAAAAACTGCCTTTTGTCATCTGAAAAAAACCTAATGAAAATTGTTGTTGATTTCCTGAATATTGAGTTGCGTTTTTCAAATGTGACAACACACTCAACACAAGGGTTTGACTGCTGGATAGATCATTTAATGAGAGAGTGGAACTTTGATGCTCAACACTAGGTCTTGACATGTGGACTCAATTTAAGTCGTGACCTAGCTTGTAACTTGATCAAATGACTTTAGCTTTCTTTATGTGTCGACACATAACACGACTTATGGCTTGGATCATGGCTTGGCTCGTGGATTGTGTGTCAAATTGTATGTCGACTTGTAACTGATTTATGGCATTGAGTTGAACGCACACAATATTAAAAATTGGATTTTTAGCTTGAGTTATGGATTTTTTGGAAACTTTAGATTTAGGCGCTTTAAGGCACAAACCATTTGTCATTTTATTTTAATAAAAATAACAATTACAAATCTAAGGTAGCGGGAAAAATAGGATTTAGGCCATACTAATAATGTGTGTTGTGATATGCAAGTCAAGGACAGAGTCACAAAGGTTTGGAGCAATCATGATCAATGAGAAATGATAAAGAAACCAGAATTTTAAGACACTGGCCAAAGGCTAAGAGGGAAAACGAGTGAAACATAGATAGGGAGAGATAAAAAATGCTCTAAAAAAATTGGTGCTTTTTTATCGCTAACAACTAGCTCCAACCGGGATGGTGTTGACGGGCGAAACAGTCCATCTGTCAACTGGGAGAGTGGAATCGGTCCGGGGTTGTCTAAATAACCCAAGCCGTTTGGAATGGACCACCCTGACGAGTTTAACGGCTCCGTTGGCCGCTCTAAGGTATCCTAAGGAAATCAAAGAGAAAAGCTTATCTGAGCTAAGTGATCTAAACTAAGGAAACTAGAAACTAATAAAACAAACTAAAACAAACTAACTAACTAAATAAAAGAAATTAAACTAAAATAAAGGAAACTAGAAATTAATAAAACAAATAAAGGAACTAATATACTAAACTATAAACTATGCTAACTATTCTATCTACAAACTACTAATTATTCTTATAATAACTCAAATCAACTATCTAATTTTCAGCTATGATCATTCTTTATTCACAAATAAACAA
>ML799666.1:117700-135423 GCA_009831015.1 Picea engelmannii
TAAATGGAATCCATCCAAACTCTTTTAGGTCGTCATACGCACCATCAAAAGTTAACAGTGCTTGGGACCTGTTGGGCTCGGCTCTCACAACAGGAGCCATCGTTCCTGCACATGGTAGGGTTCCAAGTGAATGAAACAATACACAGAGTAACAACGATAGGGTTTAACCGTTTGAATGCTTGACGAGACCAAAAATAACTCCATGCGTGCGAAGGTGGTGGGATTACCACCGCCACGCACTGCATTAATTAACTGAGTACAGTGTTATCAAAACACGATCATTTATACCATGCATATCGGTCAGGAAATCGGTGTGTAATCATGCTAACGCGACACTTACCCGAAACAGAACTAACACCACGCATTACATTCAAGTGCCAAGTGTACAGTTCAATCAACATAGTATCCAACACTAACCATCGATCAGTCGTGTCACTTCAATGCTTCATACCACTGTTAATACATTCATGCCCATACATAGTCCGAAACTATRTGATCRTTCCATGATATCAAACYCAWCACACAATYGTATCRGGGGTTCACATCAAATAATCGAAATRCCAATAGGTTGATCAAAAYACTTTTGMAAAACTTCAAACTATCACCACTTTATATGAAATTAAACTCATAATATTGCCAATGTGTTTTAGCATAATCGAAGTGTCAAAACATTGTAACATATGATCATATGAAAATGATAAGTTGAGAGTTCAAAGTAATAAGAATTGAGTCACATACGAAACCAAAAGAAATTACATCACCTAAGACATCACGCATAACTCATAACTTAACATTTCAAATAGAGAAATCGAATGGTTCAATTAAAGTGAATGGATACAGTTTGAAAAAAACTTCTGCAGTGAAATGATAAACCAATGGTCAAATGTCTTTCAACAAACCAATAAAAGATGACGAAAATCTAGACAACGAGAGAGGTGTTTTCACACTTTCAGTTGTGAAAAAACAAATCGAAATCAAATAGCAATTGTCGCGAAAAAGAAACAAATGTCTTGAAGCATAGTGCGACGACGATTTGTCGTTTAGAAGACAAGAGGTGTAGGCAGCGTTTTTATAGTAATACAAAAAAATTAGTTGGCTGCCAACAGATGGATACCTCCCTGTGAGGTTTCCAATAACCTAGTAGTTCTAGTCGCCTTTAGCATTGGGCTATGGAGTCATTTGGCCTGTGCAACTGTTCCTCTGCAAACTTGCAGCATGCCTGTAGCCTGCCCATAGATTGTCTGTTTATTCAAAAACCAATAACTAAAAGAATCTACTTTCTCAGATGAAGAGCTCATTCTCCTATATACTCCTACTCTAACTATTATACTTCTTTTTAATCAAGTAAAATCATGCTTCCAATGAAGCCATGTCAGAAACTTATTTGCTGACACAATTCTTGATCTTGATCCCCAAAATAAAAGAATTCATAGCCAACATAGATGTGTTCTGAAAAAATGATACAAGCAATCTTCATCTGAAAAGAATATCTTAATCTTTATACTGCACAATGATTCCAGAAAATTGACAATAGGATCAATAAAATAGCAAAGGAATACCTCTTTAAGATATTGTTCTGACTGTAAACTGAAATGATGTTGTTGGCTACCTTCCTTGATCTCAATGATGAATGTAAACTACTGGACCTCTGCTAGAGAAACATGCATGATCAAATGTTGATCTAAACTTTTATGCTCATCATCTTCCTCTTCATTTTTGCTGCAATTCCCCTTTGTCTTCAAAACTGAAAGCTAATGGCTGCCCTTGGTATTTGCTATAGATCCAAATCTATCACCTGCTAATGTGTCAATATGATAATCATCTTTGGGGTTTTCAAAGGGGACAATCTCATCTTCAAGACAACCCAAGTTGGTAGATTCATTTGATACAATATCAAAAGCATCAATGCTATGGTTATCCACCTGAAGAATACAAATATCTTGGTTACAATCATAGATGTCCCCTGTTGCAACATACTCTTCGAAGCTATCATTAAGCACATCATGTATACATTCATGATCATCTATTTGTGTAGCTAAAGGAACCAACTCTTCGAATTTATAACAATCAGACTCAAGGATGGTAAGAGAGCGTTCAGTTTCTTTATTATCCATTTGGAGTTCATGTTGATGGGAAAACACAACATCTTGAAGATCATTAAAGGGCTGTTGTATATTATGAGGGAGAGCTCTTTCTATATTTACATCTTCATGCTTACAATGTAATTCATATTCATCATAGCAATTATCAAATGCAAACTCATCTGAAAAATACCTCTTGCAATGCTCAGTGAATGCTCTGTGAAAATCCTTCAATGATGAAATGATGGAAGGAGGTAAAGAAAAATACCACTGACGTGCATCACCATACAATGAAAACATGAACATCTTCATGCTATAGATCTAATAGATCCATGGACTCATGAAACTTGAGGAGGTGTTCTGCAGGATTGTCTTCTTTGCTCTCTTTGAAGATAGGTAGAAAATCTCCCCATTCCGACATATTAGGTATAGGATGTGGGAAACCAGGAACTGAAGAAAAATTGAGAGGTGCAAACCTCCAAGCCAAAAGAGTAGAAAACACTTTTGACATATGAATGTTGTGGAGTCGCCACTGAATTCGTCCTTCATGGAGTCACCAGATAGATGATTACAAACGAATATATGTCCATACTTTGTTTATCATCAAAGATGGATCTTGTCATCTCCCAAGGAAGATGAGCTTCAATCTTATCTCTCCGGCAATGGCGCCAATTTGTTATCACTCCAGGAAACTCTCCTAGGCTGTAAGTCAGAGATGCCTGGTAAATTAATCTTTTTGGAAACTATTTTCTCAATAATAAGTGTGTGTTTGGATCACGATGAATATCCTAATCTCTGGATTGTATCTTCAAGATAGTCTAACTAAATTCATGCAACACAAGGCCTTCAAGAGATATTTATTAGATAGGTTTGTATAACAGATGGATAAGAAAACCAATCGGTTAACCAAAACATACATAAACCATATATATGATGGGCAACAAACTAGCCAAAGATGCTTATGATTCTTGCTTAACATTCAAAAGTAAGATGACAGTTACCATAGGACCATTAAACAGAGACAAAAGAATGAATTCAACTCATATGCATAGACAAAGATGAAGGAGGATCTGACAATAACAAATGAAAGAAGCTTGCAAGCTTGATATATTAAAAAAAATGTCTTTCATACAAAAACAGTAGAATATAGAACTCAAAATTGAACCCTGCTATGTTCATCTCCTGTCTTTAGCTTTATAGTTTTACAATACAGTTTTTAGATCCTAAAAGAGTGGATCAGATATGCTAAAGATAGAAAGTTGAAACTAAATTGCAAAAGATAAGGAATGATCCTCAAAATGAGGTCAATTCCACAGTTCATGGTCTTCAGATGATGTAGAATCCTTGTGCAGTGTATCTAAGCCTTCCAAAGTTGTTTGATGACTCTTTGTGGAAGATGAAATTCGAATTTGCTGAGCTGTGGACAAACCCCAATTTGTTTCCACTAAAATAGGTACCAAAACCAACTTGAATACCTCTTCTAATCCTTATACATCAAAAATGGATCTTGAATCTGACTTTATAATTCAACATCTATCCATTAAAAGAGTTTTCAAGTGAATTGGATTAGTAAAACTTTGATCTGGGCGAAATTTCACCAAATATGGCCAGTGACAGGTTTTGGTAGTTAACACAGCTAGATTTTGGGTCATTAACTACCGAAAACTCTGCTTTCGGTGGTTAATGAAGAGTCTTCCTTTTTGCCTAAACCACCAAAAGTTTAGCTTTTACCAAATTTTCAAAATTCCAAAATTGAAATACCTTGCTACTTCGATGAATGTTCAAGGCCTTTTTGATGATGTTTCTCCTCCTCATACAGAGCTGGGAACTTTAATTTGCTGTGTTGAAGACTATGGTATATCCACCATTTTTGTAGCTAACTCGGCTAGGGTTTCCAAACCTATATGATCCTGTGCTGGAGGTTTAGATTCTTTTAACTTTAGCCTCAGAAGTTTAAGTTGCCTGTACAACTTCATATTCTCTCTTATCAGCACCATGTTCTGTTCTTATTTTGTCGTGACTTTCTGATCTCCTTCGTTCTTTGCATCTTTCTATATTGTCGATGCCCTATTTAACATGTTCCTAATTAATTTGCAGAAGTACTTGGAAATCTCTTGACCCAATTTGGTAACATGATATATGAAAGTAGTTCTGAGTGGCATGAAAGCAAATGATAGCTTCTGCTAGCAAGAAGACAAAACATTGCACCTCCAAGGAACACAAAAAAGGGTCAACGAGTAATTGGTTGTTGCAAATATAGAGAAATAATGTTTGCAACATCCTATTTCATTGTTTGTAGAACACATTGCTCTGTTCGATTGATATGTGATAAGCTCTCTGGGAGACAAATAGCCAACAAACCAGGAAGATACCAATTAGATAAGAATGAAAGTGATGCCATGGAAGGAAAAACTTTATTTAATTTCGCCAACAACCTTTTAAAGTTTAGTTTATTGGACAGAGATGGAAGAGATGTCATAAGTTCCATCTGTAATTTGTGAAAATCTTCCTTGTTTGGTATATGAAGCATATGATTTAGACTTGTGAGATCCACAACCTTCGGTAGCTTTGTCACTGTGTCTATTGTAAAGCAGAGAAAAATGAAGAATCCCACCAAGTGCGTCCAGACATTGAATGTCTCATTGTGGATTGTAAACATGCTGAAACAAATCTTTGTTGAATGCCTCCATGGTATTTAACACCCTAATATCAGGATTGATGGTCCATAGGCTAAGTCCATTCAAAGAATGAACAATGATAGTAGAGACAGGAATAAATATGAGTTGAAAGAAATAAAATCATAGGGTTCTGCTGTAAACAAAAGAAACTGATACCGTATATCCCATGGTTGAACCCTCTTCTCAAAGGAGGACATAAAATGGTGTCTTGGTTTACTCAATTTCTCTATTTCTGGATATTCAATCTCCATGGTGCAACCTTCCTTTTATTTTGTTGTGGTTGTGTTGGAGCATCTTTTGCTTCCCGAGCAACACGTTTTGATAATTTTGTTTGATGTCTCCTTCCTTGTGAATGTGCCAAGTAGTTACCTTCATTGTTATGGAGGGTCAAACATAGCTTGCATTCATAGCTGCAGAAATTATTGTGCATGAAATAGGGGTCCTTGGCAAGATTGATGATCTCCAAGGCGAGGCACCTGAGGCGTTCTCTTCTATCAATAGCCTCATTCTGTGCAAAAGATGCTCCTCCACTTCTTGGTTTCAAAACCCACTCTCTGTCATTTTTCCCAGGTGGGGCTGCCACTGGTATCACCATTACTAACCTGTAAACTATAAAAAAAATTCTTGACATCTTATAAACCATCACCTGGAATATTTGCACACTAATTAACAAAGGGTTTGTTTAATAATGAAAAACTTAAATCTTGCAGCCGACACAAAATCCTTTGTTAATGGCTCCTTCTTGTGGCTATACATTATGCCTCGATGCCCTCAACCTGTCAAAGCACTGTAAAAAAATAGTTATCCTCAACATAAACAAAAATTGCCTTCTGTCATCTAAAAAAAAACCTAATGAAAAATGTTGTCGATTTCCTGAATATTCAGTTGCATTTTTCAAATGTGACAACACACTCAACACATGGGTTTGACTGCTGGATAGATCATTCAATTAGAGTGTAACTTTGATGCTCAGCACTAGGTCTTGACATGTGGACTCAATTTAAGTCGTGAACTGGCTTGTAACTTGATCAAATGACTTTAGCTTTCTTTATGTGTCGACACATAACATGAATTATGGCTTGGATCATGGCTTGGCTCATGGATTGTTTGTCGACTTGTATGTTGACTTGTAACTGATTTATGGCATTGAGTTGAATGCACACAATATGAAAACTTGGATTTTTAGCTTGAGTTATGGATTTTTTGGAAACTTTAGATTTAGGCGCTTTAAGTCACAAACCATTTTTCATTTTATTTTAATAAAAATAACGATTACAAATCTAAGGTAGCATGAAAACTAGGATTTAGGCCATACTAACAATGTGTGTTGTGATATGCAATTCAAGGACAGAGTCACAAAGGTTTGGAGCAATCATGATCAATGAGAAATGATAAAGAAACCAGAATTTTAAGACACTGGGCAAAGGCTAAGAGGGAAAATGAGTGAAACATAGACAGGGAGAGATAAAAAACGCTCTCAAAAAACTGCTGCTTTTTTTTATCGCTAACAACTTCCAAGAGGGCATAATTGAAAGTTTATATTTCCAGCTGGGCAATGAGGAGAGATCAGTTGAATATATCGCAAACTTCCAGGAGGGCAGTAATGAAACCTCAGATAGCCATGTGGGCAAGGAAATTGATGTGAAACTATATGATATTCTCAATATCTCAAAAGTAAGTTTTTATCAGCAAGGAGTGTTGACAGAGAAGGATCATAAATGCATTTTGATCATTGGGGGAATCAACATATTCCTTCCAAGTAACCCAGCAGAGGCCAATGCACATATTGTAGGTGCAGAAGAAAGACATCTAATAGAGATTGTAATGGAGGAGAAAAAGGAGTAGACATTGATATCTTCCCAAGAGGTGAAGGAAGAGGAGCATTCAGGTAAGATGCTCACTCAGTGGGAGCAAGAGTTAAAGTTGTTGGAGGATTGGTTGAGCAATCCAAAAATAGAGGAAGACTGCTAGAAGGATACAATCATGTAAAATGAGGAGTAATTCCATCCCGAGGAGAAATTGGATGAAGCCATACTTGTACCAGCACAAGAAGAGGCATAGTGATGCAGGAGCATCATAAGCAGCTAGCCAGGCAACCATAAAAGGCGGAAGACAACTGGAAAAGTGCAGCACACATTTTTCACATGTTGAAATGTTTTGAAGAAATTAATGAGCGGATATTAATGTAGTAGTTAAAGGAATCGTACTTACATGTTGTAAACAGATCTTGAGTGATTTTCTCTCATTTTCCATATGTAGTAGACATTAAGTCTGATAAATGAAAGTAGGTAGCTTTGAATTAATAGATTAGACAGTTTTAGGAGCGTAGGAGGGAAAACGGATATAGACACCCTTGCCTTTGTATTATTGTATGATTAGACCATTAGCGCAGAGCAGAAGAAGAGAGTTGTAGCAAAGAGCTATAGAGAATAACCCATGTACAGGAGCTTGAATTAATATATGAAGCTTTGACTTAGATTTCATGGTGTTATGATGCTTACTGTTTACATATGTTGAATGGTATGCTTACAGTTGTTTTATTCTCTCTGTTATGCATTTGTTATGATGCTATGCCATGTTGAATGTATGAAGTCTGAGAGAGAAAGCGATTGAGTTTCAATTGTATCTCTTCCTGAGAGAAGTTCCTACAAGGAGTGAAGTGAAAGGTCCGCAAGGTGTGCGTTGACAAGGGTTCTGAGTCTATCTCAGAAAGCTCAGGAGGGATACCATTGTTCTCATTCCAACAGAAGTGTAGGTGAAGCACAAAAGCCATGCAATTTATGCATAGGCTAGTTGAAGCCATAGAATTTATCAAATAAGGTTGAAGAGTGAAAGACTGTTGTTGTCGAGAGTGCACAGAGTCGAAGAATCAAATACACAAAAGTATTTGAAAGATTGTCGCAAAGAGTTCGTGAAAGAGTCCTTTCAAGACTTGAGGTTGCAATAGAAATCTCAGGAGGGTCAGCGCCTTTGAAGTATTCAAAGGAAGACGGGGAGTTGAATCATCTCGCAAAATTTAAGTCCCAGAGAAAGAACGTCGAGTCAATTTGTGCCAGAGATTCAGAGGAAGGAATCGAATGGTCAAAATTCTCAGTAGAGAATTCACAAAGTTGCGGGGAATGTAGGATCCAGTAAAGCTGCAGGGTGGTTAGGAGTTGGATGAACCCACCACTCTAGTGTCAAGAATCAATGAAGACCGTCGATCATGGTTAGTTCAGGCCATTGGATCATTCTTTCAAACTTAGGGTTCGTGAGTTCGGAGGGAAGACCAAATATTTTGGTTGTGCAAACTCCCGAGCAGTGAGAAGTAGGAATAAATGTTGGATAGGAACCTCTTCGCTATATCGCGTATTGGGGTTTTAGAGGTTGGGAGGAATCAGTTTCGACTGCAGAAGTCGCGAAGGGTAAGGGCCGAGGTCTCGGGCGAACACGTGGCGCATCCATCAAGTGGGGACCGCGTGGTTGACAGGTGGACACTCGTCGCCTGGGAGGGGATCAACACCCTATTGACTTCTCATGCTTTAGGTTCTCATAAGAAAGGAGCACAAAGGCTCAACAAACGAACTCGTGAAGTTGCGAGCGGTGGGAAGTACTGAAGGAGTCAAATATTCTTTGACTTTCGCATCTCGGAGTCTCGTAAAAGAAGGGCCCAGAGGTTCAACCCTTCAACTCGTGAACTCGTGAGTTGCGAGTGAGGTTAGTACTTAGCTCTAGCCGGTGGTTACGTGTGGATGGCACTAACAAGGAGGAGTAATATCCCATCGCATGTCGGGTATCAACGTTTGGTGAAGAAAAGTCAAGGGTCTTCGACTTGCGAACACACGAGTTGTGAAAGGCGTTTGCACAATGACCAAGCCTTGGTCATATGGAAGTGTAAGGCTCGCACATGGAGTTAAGGTGGACAGGGCGGGTTTTTCAGGAAGGACCTGTGGATACACTCTTGTGTGTGTGAGAATTTCCCATAGGGAAATTGAAGAGTCGATCCGACTCAAAGGAGAATTAGAATGATCCTGTGCAGATCTCAGCTCGAGGGTTTGGGGTCGGCACCATTTGTGGTATCATAGCTTGATTGTGTCTATATATTTCAGGCAGAAGGAGCTAGAGAAAAAGGAGTAGGCTGATACGCACCAATTTGGTATCAGAGCCACATAACAAGTTCTTTTCTTTTGTAGCAGAGAACAGGGGAATATTTTATAGCCATGCCACCAGGAAGAAGAGATAGGCCAATGCCAATGCCTGATCCAGCAAGAGAAAGAGAAATGCGTGAGTTACGTGCTAGACTTGATGCCATGGAGACATCACAAAGGAGCACAGTTGACACTGGGGATATCAATGAAGCTGAAAGTGAAAATGAAACTGGAAATGAAGGAGAAGAAGTTGCAGTCGAAGATGTTGCAGACGAACGCCTATTCAGGGTTGTTGCAAGGATAGGTGCCAGAACAAAGATGGAGATTCCCATGTATGAGGGAAAACTAGATGTTGAAGAGATTCTAGAATTTATTAGAGATCTGGATAAATACTTCGACTACGAGGATGTCGAGGAAGACAAGAAAGTCAAAGATGTCGTTACTAGACTTAAAGGACATGCAGCACTATGGTGGGATGAACTGCAGGCTGACAGACGCTGCAAAGGCAAGAAGAAAATCAAGAGATGGGATAGAATGGTTGCAAAGATGAAAGCCAAAATTATACCCAAGAATTATCAAATCACTCTATTTAGGAGGATGCAAAATTTGAGACAGAAGCTGATATCAGTGAAGGAATACACTAAAGAGTTCTACAATATAAACATTAGGGCAAGTCATCGGGAAAACAATGATGAAAAATTTTCCACATACATGAATGGTCTGCAGTATGACATTCAAGATGAGATGATCATGATGACCATTTGGACTATGGAAGATGCTTATCAGATGGATCTAAAGGCTGAAGAGAAGCTGAGCCGAAAACAAGGTCAAAGAGGTCAAGGTAGAAGTCAAGCTAGAGGCAAAACAATTGCCCAAGATAGAACTCAGAAATCTAAAGAAGAGGGGAAGAAACCTCAAACTCAACATGAGAGAGGAGGAATCTCATAGAGAGGGCAGTATGCTGATAGAAATACTTTTCCTCGAGCTAGAGGAAGAGGAAGAGGTAGAGGTGGTGAAGTAAAATGCTTTGTCTGTGGAAAGATCAGACATAAATCCTATGACTGTCCAGATAAGAAAAATGATGGTGGTGAAAATCACATTGCCAAAGCTCAAGGATGGAATTTTGAGGTAGAAGATGCTGAGGGAGGAAGATCTTTGATGATGAGGAAAGTTATCTTGAAGCCAGATAAGGAGGCAGAGAACCCAGCCCAAAGAAACAATCTATTTCAGATTGCTTGCAAAACTAAAGATAGAGTATGCAAAGTCATAGTGGACAATGATAGCATAGACAATCTCGTATCTACAGAGATGGTAGAAAAGATGGAGCTGGAGACTGTTGTACATCCAAGCCCATACAGTGTTTCATGGATACAAAAAGGACATCAAGTAAATGTCACTAAACAGTGTTTAGTTGAATTTAAAATAGGAGGATATAAAGATGAAATATTATGTGATGTCATTCCCATGGATGTTTTTCATCTATTACTGGGTAGACCATGGAAATATGACAGAAACATAGTTCATGATGGGAGAAATAAGATATACACCTTGGAGAAAAATGGTAGGACTCACATGTTGTTGACAATCAAGGATAACGAGGTGAAAACAGAAATGAGCAACACTGTACTTCTCGTGAGTGGTAAGGAACTTCTTAAGGAGGTTAAGAAGAAGGAAGACACACAATTTATTGTGGTTAGGAAGCCCAAAATTGTTTTGACCAGTACAAGGATATATGATTTACCAGAAGAAATCCAAGAGTTGCTGGAAGAGTTTGCTGATATAGTAGTGGACGAACTACCTTGTTCGTTGCCACCTATCAGAAGTATAATCCATCATATTGACCTTATACCTAGAGCCAACTTACCGAACAAATCCATGTACAGGTTGACACCGCAGGAAAATGAAGAAATTAAGAGATAGGTCCAGGACTTAATGGACAAAGGATTGATTCGAGAGAGCTTGAGTCCATGCATTGTTCCAATAGTGCTCAACCCAAAGAAAGATGGAGGCTGGAGAATGTGTACAGACTCAAGGGTCATCAATAAGATTAACATCAGATACATATTTCCATTACCAAGAATGGACGACTTGATGGATTGCTTGAGTGGAGCAAGATTTTTTTCAAAGATTGATTTGAAAAGTGGATATCATCATATTAGAATGAGAGAAGGTGATGAATGGAAGACAACATTCAAGATGAATGAGGGGCTGTATGAATGGCTTGTCATGTCATTTGTCTTAACACATGCACCCAGTACTTTCATGAGATTGATGAATGAAGTCGAGAAGGATTTCATAGGGAAATTCCTCATTGTATATCTTGATGATATATTAATTTTTAGCAAGACAAAAGCAGAGCACTTAAGGCATTTAGCTGCAGTGATGAGGAGATTACAGTAAGAGAAATTGTTGATTAATATGAAGAAATCATCCTTTATGAGGACATAACTCATTTATTTGGGTTTTTTTATCTCTGTGAATGAGTTCAAGATGGATCCTGAAAAGGTAGATGCAATTAAGAAGTGGCCATCGCTGAAGAGTGTGTTTGAAGTTCGAAGCTTCCATGGTTTGGAAAGTTTCTATAGGAAATTCATTTGAAACATCAATGGAATTAGCACACCAATGATGGATATGGTGAAGAAAAGACACAAATATTTTCACTGGGCAGAAGAAGCAGAGAAGAGTTTCAATCTGCTGAAGAAGAAGATCACGGAACAACCAATTCTGGTTTTGCAGGATTTTACCAAGACATTCCAGGTCAAGTGTGATGCGAGTGGATTTGCAATTGGAACAGTCTTGAGCCAAGACGATAGGCCGATCGCCTACTTCAGTGAAAAACTGAATGAAGCGAAGATCAAGTACTCAACATATGACAAAGAATTCTATGCAGTCATGCAAGCGCTGAAGAAATGGAGACATTATTTGGTTCCTAAAGAGTTTTTTTTGTACAGTGATAATCATGCTTTGCAATTCGTGACTCAACAAGAGAAGTTGAACCAAAAACATGTTAAATGGGTTGAATTCATGCAGAATTTTACTTTTGTAACTAAGCATATTTCTGGACCTGCTAACAAAGTTGTTGATGCTTTGAGCAGGAAATGTTTGCTTATGTAGTAATTCAGAGTCAAGACTTTGGGTTTTGATAACCTCAAAGAAATGTATAGGGATGACCCAGATTTTAAGGAGGCATATGAGGCATCTAAGAATCCAGTTCTCAGGGATAGAAGCCAATGGACCGAGTATATGATCCAGGATGGGTTATTACTCTCGGGCAATCATCTATGTATTCCAAAATTCTCCATGAGGGAGAACCTGATGAACACAGTGGAGGATTGGCTGGACACTTCGGTCATGATAAGACATTCTCAAAGTTGAATGGCTCATATTTTTGGCCAGGAATGAGGACAGATGTTAACCAATTTGTGGACAAATGCAGGATTTGTCAGCACACAAAAGGGAAAAAGAAAAACACAGGGTTATATCAACCATTACCCATACCAGAAAGGCCGCAGGATGCAGTGGGCATGGATTTTAGATTGGGACTACCAAGAAAACAAAGAGGATGTAATTCAATATTTGTGGTAGTCGATAGATTTTCAAAGATGGCACATTTCATACCATGCCAGAAGACTAGTGACGCAATGCATATTGCGAACCTGTTTTTCAAGGAAGTCGTCAGACTTCATGGCTTACCAAGGAGTATTGTGTCTGATCGAGATACCAAGCTCGTGGGACATTTCTGGAGGACCTTATGGAAAAAACTGGGGACAAGTTTGTATTTTAGCTCAACATATCATCCTCAAATGGATAGGCAGACATAATTCGTGAACAGAAGCTTGGGAGACTTGTTGAGGAGCTTAGTGACTGAACACCACAGTCAGTTGGATCACATTCTGCCACAAGCGGAATTTGCTTACAATGAATCACTCAACAGAAGCACAGGGTAGAGTCCATTCCAGATTGTATATGGAATGCAGCCAAGGGGAGTTTCTGAATTGAAAGATTCAGAACAAGCTAAATTCAGGAGTGCTAGTGCATAAGACTTTGCAGAAGGAATGAACGAGCTTCACAGCCGAATTAAGGAGTGATTGTAGAGTTCAATTCAAGAATACAAGAGAAGATCAGATCAACACAGGCGAGAACTTCAATTTGAAGTTGGTGATCTGATTCTTGCACATCTGAGGAAGGAAAGGTTCCCAAGGGGAACGTATAATAAATTGAAGATGAAAAATATTGGACCGTGCAAGGTCATAAGGAAATTTGGGGCAAACTCATATGAGATTGAATTACCCGATGGGGTCGGAATCTCACTGATATTCAATGTTGCAGTTTTGTACCTTTACAGAGCTGAAGAAGAAGGAGCAGAGGAAGAACAGAAAGAAGTTCAGTGGACCAAATAGATTCCTGTAGCTGAAAAGCCACAGATGGAAAATATAATTGACAAGAGGTTTGGCAAGAAGACCAGGAGGAAAGAGTATTTTGAATACTTGGTCAAATGGAAGAGACACCCGGTTAAAGATGCCAGTTGGGAAGACAAAGAAGAAATTCATAGGCATGGACAGACCGTGCAAGAGCTCATGAACAGGAGTTCATGAAAATTTTCAAGCGAGAGAGTATGATATAGGAGCATCGTAAGCAGCCATCCAGGCAACCATAAAAGGCGGAAGATAGTTGGAAAAGCGCAACACACATTTTCCACATGTTCAAATGTTTTGAAGAAATTAATGAGCGGAGATTAATGTAGTAGTTAAAGGAAGTGTACTTACATGTTGTAAACAAATCTTGAGCGATTTTCTCTCATATGTCGGATGTAGTAGACATTAAGTCCGATAAATGAAAGTAGGTAGCTTTGAATTAATAGATTAGACAGTTTCAGGAGCGTAGGAGGGAAAATAGATATAGACACCCTCTCCTTTGTATTATTGTATGATTAGATCATTAAAATAGAGCATAAGAAGAGAGCTGTAACAGAGAGCTGTAGAGAAGAACCCATGTACAGGAGCTTGAATTAATATATGAAGCTTTGACTCAAATTTCATGGTGTTATGATGCTTACTGTTTACATATGTTGAATGGTATGCTTATAGTTGTTTTATTCTCTCTGTTATGCATTTGTTATGATGCTATGCTGTGTTGAATGTATGATTTCATGTTGAATGTATGAATTCCGAGAGAGAAAGAGAATGAGTTTCAATTGTTTCTCTTCCTGAGAGAAGTTCCTACAAGGAGTGAAGTGAAACGTCTGCAAGGTGTGTGTTGACAAGGGTTCTGAGTCTATCTCAGAAAGCTCAGGAGGGATACCATTGTTCTCATTCCAGTAGAAGTGTAGGTGAAGCACAAAAGCCATGCAAGGTGTGCACAGGCTAGTTGAAGCCTTAGAATTTATCAACTAAGGTTGAAGAGTGAAAGACTGTTGTTTTCGAGGGTGCACAGAGTCAAAGAATCAAATACAAAGAAGTATTTGAAAGATTTCCACAAAGAGTGCGTGCAGGAGTCCTTTCGAGACTTGAGGTTGCAATAGAAAGCTCAGGAGGGTCAATGGCTTTGAAGTATTCAAAATAAGATAGGGAGTTGAATCATCGCGCAGAGGTTAAGTCCCAGAGAAAGAACGTTGAGTCAATTTGGGCCATAGATTCAGAGGAAGGAATCAAATGGTCAGAGTTCTCAATGGAGAGTTCGCAAAGTTGCAGGGACCGTAGGATCTAGTAAAGCTGCAGGGTGGTTAGGAGTTGGATGAACCCAAAACTCTAGTGTCAAGAATCAACGAAGACCGTCGATCGTGGCCATTTTGGGCCATTGGATCATTCTTTTGAACTCAGGGTTTTTGATTTTGGAGGGCAGACCAAATCCTTTGGTTTCGTGAACTCCCCAGTAGCAAGAAGTAGGAATAATCGTTGGATCAAAACCCCTTCACTATATCTCGTATCGAGTTTTCGGAGGTTGAGAGGAATCAGTTTCGACTGCAAAAGTCGTGAAGGGAAAGGGTCGAGGTCTCAGGCAAACACATGGCGCATCCATCAAGTGGGGACCACATGGTTGACAGGTGGACACTTGTCGCCTGGGAGGGGGTCAACACCCTGTTGACTTCTCATGCTTTCGGTTCTCGTAAGAAAGGAGCACAAATGCTAAAAAAACCAACTCATGAAGTTGCGAGCCATGAGAAGTACTAAAGGAGTCAAATCTTCTTTGACTTTCCTGTCTCAGAGTCTCATAAAAGAAGGGCCTAGAGGTTCAACCCTTCAACTCACGAACTTGCGAGTTGATAGTGAGGTTAGTACTTATCTCTAGTCGGCGATTATGCGTGGAGGGAGCTAACAAGGAGGAGCCATATCCCATTGCATGTCAGGTATCGGTGTTTGGTGAAGAAAAGTCAAGGGTCTTCAACCTGCAAACATGAAAGTTGTGAAAGGCGTTTGCGCAAGGTCTAGGTCATGGTCATATGGAAGTGTAAGGCTCGCACCTGGAGTTAAGGTGGACAGGGCAGGTTTTTCAGGAAGGACCTATGGATACACTCTTGTGTGTGTGAGAATTTCCCATAGGGAAATTGAAGAGTCAATCCGACTTAGAGGAGAATTAGAATGATCCTATGCGGATCTCATCCCGAGGGTTGGGGGTTGTGTTGACGGGAGAAATTGTCCGTCTGTCAATTGAGAGAGTGGAACCAGTCCGGGGTTGTCTAATAACCCAAGCCATTTGGAATGAACCACCCTGACGGGTTTAACGGCTCCGTTGGCCGCTCTAAGGTCTTAAGAAAACCAAAGAGAAAACTAATCTAAACTAACTAATCTAACTAAAACAAATAAAACTAACTAAAACTAACCAAACAAACTAACTAAAACTAAAATAAAAGAAACTAAACTAACTAATAATAAAAACAAACTAATACACTAATCTAATTAAAACAAACTACTATATAAACTAAAACTAAATACAAATTACACTAACTATTCTACTAATAACTATTACTCTAACTCTAACAATTATCTGTTTAACTACCAGTTATAATACAACTTATTCACAAATATACAATATACACAAATAGCAGATTTGAATAAAACCTGTAAAAATCATATGCTTTTTGTCCTAAGACAGCCAGGAATCTTTTTGATTTTTTATATTTTATGAATAAGAAATAAAACTACTTAAATTAAACGATCTAATATATTAATTGAAATTAAGCAATCTAATATACTGAACACATATATCTAAATAAACAAATGAAAAACTGACCTGGAAACGCTCCAAGTCTGCCCTGTGTATGATGAACTCGAAGCTGGTCGGAGGAGGTAAACTCGCACCGGTTAGTCCATAAGCTTCTCGTAAACGATAGGCTGCGCTGCTCTTTGAGTGGTCTATAGGACAAACGAGACATACAAGATCATAACAACTATATGATTTATAAATCTCTGCAATAAGGGAAACCTGCTATGCAAAAACTTATATTTGATAATTCAACTTATGAAGAAGATAAACCTGTCATTCACAAACTGAATTAGACAATTGTTATATCTTTTATACACTTGGAAGAAACCAGATATGGATTACAGTGATTTAAAATTATATCATTTGCACATGATTAAGATAGCTAAAGTAGTCATTAACCAGATACAAATTGATATACACAACATGAAACAAAATATTGATATAATGAAAAGCTAAAGCTGTAACAAAACACCAAATTCTGCTTCAGTCTATATTAGAACTCCATATCCTTGTTCTCCCATGAATGAGGATGACATTATTAAAAAAATGATAGGTATTTATAAGTCTGTCCACAAGGTAAAACCTCCCTGTAGATAATATCAAACTGTTTTACATAATCTGGGAAATATCCCAAAATCAACTAAACTAGGAAATTAAAATGCAAGTGAAATATTTCAAATATCCCCTAACTGCTCATCAAATCCACTGTAATTTCGAATTCATCTGCAATAGATCAAAAATATCAAGTCAGAAAGATATTTCAGTAACAAAACAATAAAAATCTAATCTAACAGACTTAGCTACAGAATCATCTGATTCTGTAGCTAGTCTAAAATAGCATACAAGAGCAGATATAAATCAAATCAAATCTCATTAAAATAATTCAATTCAATTTTCTTCCAATAAACATTAAAAACGAATCACTAATGACTCACATGATTTTATCATTCAATTTAAACAAAACCAAAAGTGATTCAATCGAAAACAAAGGTAGTGTTGATTTGTGTACCTTGGGAGGTGTTCCCCATGTGGTTTCCCTCCTTAGCACATGTGGGAAAGTCATTTGGCACTTTGTCCTAGTACTTTATGTCTATTTGTACTTTGACTTTGGTTAAAGTGCATTATGTCACTTTTAGCAAAAGTGAACATTAAATTACATTTTTGGTGATTTTGAGGGGACATAAAGTGACGTAGGGAATTAACCCAAAAGTGGGTTTTGAGATTACATTTATGAGGAGTGATCTCAACCTTTGATTAGGGATGATCTCATCCCTTGGATCTTAGGTTTCCCTATTCTTTCCTAAAGAGGGGAAAATGGCCAAAGGAGGGGCGCATTGTTCATGAGGAGACTTTTGCTTGTGAGAGGAGGAGTTTTTGGAGTTTGAGCATGAGACTTGTTGCATGAGGAGCATAGGAGGAGGCCGCTAGCTTTGCATGAGTGCAGCTTGGAGTAGCTACCACCTATTATTTACTGGAGAGACTTCATCTTTGAGGAGGGTGTTGAGCTCAAGATCTACCTAAGTAAATCAGAGTGCATTTATTATCAATCCGGTGTTTGTAAGACTTAGAGGCATGTCCAAAGTATATGGATTTTAGAGATAGTTTTTATCTTTTATGGAGATAACCCAAAGACT
>ML799666.1:159606-183280 GCA_009831015.1 Picea engelmannii
CATCAAAGCATTAATGCAGCTTTCTAAAGGGGGACAATCTTCTTCTTGGACTTTTTGTGACAATTGAAGCGAAGGAAGAAGAATGTGAGGTGGCAGAATGGCTTCTCTGCCATAAACGAGAAAAAAGGGGGAATTACCTATAGAGGCTTTAGGTGTTACCCTATCAACCCACAGTGCATTAAGTAGTGCATTGTGCCAGTTCTTGTGATTTTCAGCCACGGTTCTCTTGATAATTTTGATCAAGTTCTTATTTGTCAATTCTGCTAAGCCATTGCCCTGGGGGTAGTAACTAGCAAAATACTTCAGATTTATTCCTTTCTCCAAAGAGAACTCACTCATCTCAAGAGAAGAAAAGTATGAAGCATTATCAAAGACTAGACAATCAGGGATACCGAAACGAGTGATGATATTCGAGTTTAGAAAAGCGATCACCTGACTTGTGTTAACAGTTCTTAGCGCAGTAGCTTCAAACCATCGAGTAAAATAATCAGTGGATGTCACAATATACTTGTGATATTGTGAGGATGGAGGGTTAATAGGACCTATGATATCAAGGCCCCATTGCTGGAAAGGTGAATTGATTGAAACGGGTTGCAAGGGGAAGGCTAGTTTTTGCAATCGCCCTGATGCTTTCTGACAAATGACACATTTACGACATAAGGCATGGGCGTCCCTAAAAAGCATGGGCCAGTAGTAACCAGCTCTTAAAACCTTATGAGCAGTGGTGTTGCCACCAAAGTGACCACCAGCTTCTCCTGCATGCAACTCAAGAAAGACTCTTTCTGCTTCGTCCTTTTCAAGACAACGCATCAGTACGCCGTCAAAATTCTGACGAAACAATATACCGTTAACTAGATGAAAGGAGGCAGAATTTAGTCTCAACACTCTTCTTTTGGCGGGGTCAAGATGACGGGGTGCTGATTCATTTTCGAGACAAAATCTAATATCGTCGTACCAAGGACTTACGAGGTTTTGTGCACAACAAATCAAACTTTGATCGCGTTGTTCTAGGTTCGACGTATCACTATCTTCTTGCCGTCCTATTTCTGAATCAACAACCAACTTATACAATCCTTGGCCTCTCACAATCTGTGTTGGGGTGATCTCTAAGTCATACTCCTGCAAGGAGGTGACCCAGTTGGCTCTTTTCTCTCCTAACTCCTTTTGCACTAACAAGTTCCTTACGACAGGGTAGGGGACAATGACCTTTGGCCTTGACTTCAAAAGATAGGACCGAAAATGCTTAACTTCCTTGAAAACAACGTAGGATTATCGATTGACCATTGGGTAGTTAAGTTCAGCACCTTTGAAATCAGAGCTCATAAAGGCGATGGGTACTTCATTGTTCTCGGAATTATTCTGAGTTAGGACTGTGGCATAGGAATGATCAGAGGCAAAAGTATAGAGTGTAAAGTCTTGAGAGAAATCAGGGCTCATGAGAGACGGAGCGTCTATTATGGCCTTCTTTATAGCATTGAAAACTTGGTTTTCTGTGAGTCCCCAGTGATATTGGGTATTTTTCTTAATCAGGTTCTGGAGAGGCCTGACCATTTCAGAGAAGCTGGGGACAAATCGTCTCACAAAATTAATTTGGCCTAGGAAAGACTGCATGGATTTCTTGGATGTAGGTGGGGGGAATTTAGCGATGACTTGAGTCCTCTCGGGGTCAATAATCATTCCATCACTAGACACAATAAATCCTAGTAGTTTACCCTATTCTACTGCAAAGATGGACTTCTTGGGGTTCAAGGAGATGCCGTATTTACGACATCGTAGCAGAACGACTCGTAAGTGAGCTAGATGATCGTCTTTGTTTTTAGAATAAACGGTCACATCATCTAAGTAGACTACTATGGAGTGATTGATTAAGCCTCTAAAAGAAATGTCCATTGCTCTCTGAAAGGTAGCACCAGCATTAATCAAACCAAAAGGCATTTTGCGATAAGCATAAGTTCCCCAGGGGGTACGGAAGGTAGTTTTTAGTTGGTCTGGAGGAGACATCAAGACTTGGTTGTATCCAAAGAAACCATCCAGTAAGGATAGCCTCTCGGAACCAGATACTTGTTGAAGAATCTGCTCCGTGGATGGGACAGGATAATTATCTTTGTCAGACGCTTTGTTGAGGTTTTGAAAATCGACACAAAGTCGAATTTCCCCGTTTTTCTTCCGAACTGGGACGAGTTTGGATACCCATTGAGTGTGTCTAATAGGAAAAATTATTTTAGCACTTAGGAGTTTATTCAATTCTTTTTGTACGGTCGGTTCTAGTTTAGGATGCATTTTCCTCAATTTCTGTTGGAAGGGTAAGGTTTGGGGCTTCATCAGGATGACATGCTGTATAATATTAGGATCAAACGTTTTAAGATCATTGTAATTCCATGCAAAGACATCCTTGAATTCTTTAAATAATCTAACAAAAGCATCTTTTTCTTGTCTAGAACATCCCAAGCCTAGATTGATACACTGAGGATTTTTCGTTAGTCCCTAAATTGACTTTTTCATAAGATAATGAGGAACTATTGGTTTTACAATTGACCGTCTTTTTAAATTTATCTTCAAAATCATAAAACTTTTCTAATCTAACAACAGATTTGGGTATGAAATTTACCATGTCCGATAGAGCTTCAGGAGATTTTGGATTAGGTATTACCGTAAAGTCGTGAAAATTATCGTTATGCGTTTGTTCATCTATCACAACGCCTTGAAAGGTTTCTTCCATGTGCAGAAAGTTAATGATCTACTGATCATCATCAAATACTCTCCAGTTTGTGATATTGTCAGGAACAGATGGTCGAAACAATAGCTCAACAAAAAATGTGTTTGGGGATAAACCTTCTACAGGAAGAAGTTTAGAGGCAACATTAGCTAGTAGATCTGCTTCAACATTATTTGATCTAGGAATGGAATTTATATTAAAAGCGGAAAACTTGTTCATTAAACTCCATACCTCATACTGGTAACATTTGAGATGTAGGGAGAGACAGTGTATAGAATCTCTTACTTGCCTAATCACTATCTCAGAGTCGTCGAATACAACCAGATTTTGAATGTGCATGTCTAAGGATTTTCTGAGACCTTGTAGTAAAGCCTCATATTTTGCAATATTGTTAGTACATTCAAATTCTAGCCTACAAGCCAATAATGTCTTGTTACCTGCTAGATCGATAATGATGTAGCCTGCACTAGCTCCTTCTTTAGACTTGGAACCGTCGAAATATAGAGACCAAATTTGATTTTCATCGGGCTCATGAGACTGTTGCATAGAAGTTGTTGGTTGCAAACATGCTATGATCTTGGACTGCTACTCTGGATTGTTGATAGGTGAAATTTCAGCCATGAAATTTCCGAAGAAGGTGTCCATCCCTTGGACTTCAGGTGAATCAGCAGGAGGTGTGTATGGTTCATTGGGGTCATTCAAGTCTATTACCATGAACTTGAGGTAACACTCACGATTCACTCTAATCTTGTTGGGGTTACCATTCTCTAGAAGCCATAAGTGAGACCAATCCATTGTGAAGTAACCATGTAGCTGCTCCGACCAGTCCCTTCTTAGAAATAGACCATACACTTCTGGAATATCCACCACAATTATATCAATAACCTGATGAACCTTTGGGTTAGACGATAATCTAATCAATACATTTTTCAGTTCGCCTATAACTTTAACATCTGTTCGATCAAGTTGTATGATTTTCAAAGAGGATGGTTCTACTTCAGGGTTAATCTTTTGGCAGACAGACTAGGGCATCACATTTGACGATGCTCCTGAGTCAACCATACAATTATGCACATTTTTGTTGAAGATTTCGAAAGTTAAAAGAAAAGGAGGTACATTCTTGCGAGTACTTAGAGTAGTAGCTTGTGGTTTCTTACTCGTGGTTTATAATGCTACTTTATCTACATTATTTGCGTTATTTACATTATTTACATTACTTACATTATTTACAGGTGCTACAGGAAGGCTTCCTTTATCTTGAGGATCAGGATTATTTTTTGTGGAAGTCTTCTGTGAAGCCTTGCTTTGCACAACCTTATTACCATTTGAATTTCCATTCTTTCCATTGTTTGAAATATTTTGCAACATCTTCTGTAACAAAAATGGAAACTTCAACAACTCATAAATAGAAATGTTAGCTCGTAATTTTTTAATATCTTCAACAACATCATAATCTAGTTTAGGGCTGACATTACTCTATTTAGTTTCTGCTGATTTAGATGGCTTTGGAGGTAAAGTTGTAGTGTTCTCTGCAGGAGGTTTGTTTGTTGTCTTACTCCTAGTGTTGTAAGGGTGAACATTCTTGAAGTTAGCTTGAAAGATGCTATCCAAGAAGTGTTTGGAGAAGACTCTTCTTCTTGAACAGTTTCCTGTTCAACCTCCTCCTGAGGAATATCAGGGGGCTTCAAGTTATCTTGGGCTCCTAGAATTGTCTGGAGAGCGCATTGCAAACTTTCTAGGTTTAAGCCTTCAGGGTTCGGATTTGGCTGGTTGGCGGGAAAAGGCTTTCAGAAAGAAGGTTTGTAGGGTCCTTTACTCGAAGAAGCTTCTTCAGTCGACCTTTTTAAATCTATAACTTGATTAGACATTTTTTGTACAACTTTGGTTAAATTTTCCAAATCAGAGTTTTCTGGTTGTGTTTTGCTTTGTGTAGGTCTGGGGAGGATTTCAATCTTCTTTTTGGAAGAAGAAACAGTCTCAGTTTCGTTGCTAGAAGAGTCCTTAAGACTAAGTATATCTTTTTCAATCTGAGTAGCCTCTTCGAAGGCTTCTAACAACGTGGCCTTTTTAGATCATTTAACCCAAATAGCTATACTTTGATGTAGATATTTAGTGTAGTAAGCTATTACAAGACTCTCAGCAGGCATAGAATCTGCAGGGATTCGATTTTTAAGCGTTAAGAATCTTTGATTAAAATCTTTAACTTTTTCTTTTGGGTTCATTTTTAAACTCGAAAGATCCATGACTAAGACTTCTGGAGGTTTACCATCTCTAAATTTTTCCAAAAAACATGACTCAAACTTTTCCCAAGACACTATGGTATGAGGCTGTTGGGCAAAGTACCAAGTGGATGCATTACCCTCAAAAGTATAAGGGAACAACCTACAGACAACGTCTTCATGTTCAACATTACGGAGTCTGATGGCTAACATAAATTTTTTGATATGATCTTTGGCTATCTGTTTTGAATTGGGATCAAACTTAGCAAGCCATTTCTCTGGGTGTTTAGGTAAAGGGTGTTGGGCTCCAGGTATAGCTATAGCATCCTGGTCCAACCAGGGTCTAGCAGGGTTGTTCTAATTTGCCATTGGGGTAGTGGGTGTGGACGACTGAGAAGGTGGATTGCCTTCGTCAGAAGAGGAATCTCCTCCAGAAGAGGAAGGAGACGAAGGAGGTGGTGAAGGAGGTATCCCAGATCCTCCCGCAGTAGG
Organism: Picea engelmannii; assembly: GCA_009831015.1. Classification (NCBI taxonomy): domain Eukaryota; kingdom Viridiplantae; phylum Streptophyta; class Pinopsida; order Pinales; family Pinaceae; genus Picea; species Picea engelmannii. Next base: position 165,034 of record ML799666.1, read on the forward strand.
ATTTGTGTCTGGATCTGTAGGATTCATAGTGAGTTTAATATCACCTAACTGTTCTCTGATATTAGAGAAGTCTAAAGGTTGACCCCACGAACGGTTTGGTCACCTTAAACTAGCTAAGGCACTATGTGTTTTGATAAGATATTGACGAACGATCTCTTGGATATCACCACCTGTAGGATTAGGGGTTGTTGGCTCAACTGTGATCTGTGGATCGTCAATTGAAGTAGTTATTGTTTGAGGGGGAATATTATCTTTTGAATGGCTTCTAGTCACTATAGGTGTGCGATTAGGTGGAGGAGGAGTCTTGTGACTACCTCGTGCCATTAATTAAGTTCATGCCCTCCTTCTAGCACCATTTGTCGACGGGCGAAATTGTCTGTCCATCAATTGAGAGAGTGGAACTGGTCCGATGTTGTCTAATAACCCAAGCCATTTGGAATGAACCACCTTGACGGGTTTAACAGCTCCGTTGGCCACTCTAAGGTCTTAAGAAAACCAAAGAGAAAACTAATCTAAACTAACTAATCTAACTAAAAAAAATAAAACTAACTAAAACTAACTAAACAAACTAACTAAAACTAAAATAAAAGAAACTAAACTAACTAATAATAAAAACAAACTAATACACTAATCTAATTAAAACAAACTACTATATAAACTAAAACTAAATACAAATTACACTAACTATTCTACTAATAACTATTACTCTAACTCTAACAATTAACTGTTTAACTACCAGTTATAATACAGCTTATTCACAAATATACAATATACACAAATAGCAGATTTGAATAAAACCTGTAAAAATCATATGCTTTCTGTCCTAAGACAGCCAGGAATATTTTTGATTTTTTATATTTTATGAATAAGAAATAAAACTACTAAAATTAAACGATCTAATATATTAATTGAAATTAAACAATCTAATATACTGAACACATATATCTAAATAAACAAATGAAAAACTGACCTGGAAACGCTCCAAGTCTGACCTGTGTATGATGAACTCGAAGCTGTTCGGAGGAGGTAAACTCGCACCGGTTAGTCCATAAGATTCTCGTAAACGATAGGTTGCGCTACTCTTTGAGTGGTTTACAGGACAAACAAGACATAAAAGATCATAACAACTATATGATTTATAAATCTTTGCAATAAGGGAAACCTGTTATGCAAAAACTTATATAAATGATAATTCAACTTATGAAGAAGATAAACCTGTCATTCACAAACTAAATTAGACATTTGTTATATCTTTTATACACTTGGAAGAAACCAGATATGGATTACAGTGATTTAAAATTATATCATTTGCACATGATTAAGATAGCTAAAGTAGTCATTAACCGGATACAAATTGATATACACAACATGAAACAAAATATTGATATAATGAGAAGCTAAAGCTGTAACAAAACACCAAATTCTGCTTCAGTCTGTATTAGAACTCCATATCCTTGTTCTCCCATGAATGAGGATGATATTATTACAAAAATTATAGGTATTTATAAGTTTCTCCACAGGGTAAAACCTCCCTGTGGATAATATCAAACTGTTTTACATAATCTGGGAAATATCCCAAAATCAACTAAACTAGGAAATTAAAATGCAAGTGAAATATTTCAAATATCCCCTAACTGCTCATCAAATCCACTGTAATTTCGAATTCATCTGCAATAGATCAAAAATATCAAGTCAGAAAGATATTTCAGTAACAAAACAATAAAAATCTAATCTAACAGACTTAGCTACAGAATCATCTGATTCTATAGCTAGTCTAAAATAGCATACAAGAGCAGATAGAAATTAAATCAAATCTCATTAAAATAATTCAATTCATTTTTTTTCCAATAAACATTAAAAACGAATCACTAATGACTCAAATGATTTTATCATTCAATTTAAACAAAAACAAAAGTGATTCAATCGAAAACAAAGGTAGGAGTACTCTGTTTCACTGTTACCCTAAAATCGGGTCAACGGTAACAAGACTGTTTCAATTCAAATGAAATCAAAAATAAGTGATATCGTATGTGATATGATCTAATCCAACACAACTATAATAATATAACAAGAATTCATATCATTCAATTGAATGCATATATGGAAAAACTGTTACAATTATGTGTAACGAAATCATACTTCAACAACATCGACCCAATCAAATTTGTGATTGATCCTTGCACAGGCAACAGGCAAGATCATGATCGCAATCTTAATAGAATCAAAAGAAGTTATAATTATCAGGTGGGTAAATAATAAAAAAAAATACGACTAAGTTTAATTATAGAAACAAATCGTGAGACTGGATACAGTCAATTTCATTCCTCAAATTGAATTCGAACATCATTTTTATTACAATACGAATTGAACTGATAACATAGTCGACTAAAACAATGTGAATCAATCGGCTGTGTACAACTGTTATGAATCGTATCTATCCACGAAATAGAATCATATCAAACATAACCTGAACTGTATTCGAGCTTGGTCGAAAATCATATGGATAAAATCGTAACAGTTAACCATTATTGTCAACCTTATCGTATACAATATAACCAATTCAAATCGAAACATTAATTGTGTTCAAAATTGGAATATGAGAAACAGCTTGTGTTTTCAAAAGATAGAAATGATTTCAGTTAGCAACAGAGTATCCTATTTAATCCAAATCAAAACAATCAAATCCATACCACGATCAATCGAATCGAAGACAATCCAATCAAATCTAAACTGGGAAATGAAATTCGATCAACCAAAACAAAACTATGTACATAATGCATAAAATGTGACAGAGCAAATCCAAACTGTAAACAGAGCTATGAGTTTGTTATATAAACATGTGATAGACATACCAGTGAGGCTGCTCGAGCTAGGCCAATTTTGAATTCATGACTGCTGTAGCTGACTCCACATTCTTAAACAAAATAGAGTCGGTCATTCTCTGTTTCTTATCAGTGGTTTGAAGCTCAGCCTTTTGACTGGTAAGCCATGCAACTTGATCCTCCAAAGAATGAATTCTGGACTGTAACATTGGCACATAAAGATAATACCTTTCTAAGCACGAGCCGCACTGATCACAGGGTGGGACAGCTAGTTGAGGTAGAGCAGGAGAGGGTTTAGACGAATCACCGGGGGTTTTACATGGCAGCTCAATGCCAGGGTAATTAGGGTCATTTTGCAAGCAAGGTGGTAGGTTTTTCACAAAGTCATATGAGGGTTTGGTACACAGACCTTCCGAATAGGGATATTCACTTGGCAAAAAACATTCAACCTCTGAATCAGAATCCTCGCTTAACAAGATAGGGTCAAGATTCATAGGGGGTTTTGTCTTATTCCTCGCCATTCGAGAGATGAAACGAGCATTCTTTTTTCCTTTGGAGTTCGTAGTAGGTTTGGATTTAGGCCTTTTAGCCACGGGTTTAACAGTCTGGGCATCCTTAGTCATAGAGTGGGGTAGGTTTGTAGGTGAGTCGGGTAATGGTTTAGGTAACAGAATACTGTAGGGTACCGGGGGTATAGCTTTTCTCTCGGTCACCACAGGTTTATCAACCTGTGGAGGATTTGAATCCTCAAAACAATTGCGAACAAGTAAATCATTCCAACAGTCTCCGTGTAACCCCAAATGACAGACAACAATAATTTTAATCAACCCAAAGTAAAAAAGGATGCTTTCGGCCTGGTTTCTTTTGTATCTCTTAGACATTTTGAACAGGCTTCTATGCAAGTAATAAGGCATATTAAGCTCATAGCCCATGAAAACCATAAGTAAACGAAGGTGGTGTAATAAAACAAAACCATACCGACCCTCGTAGGTGATAAACTATTTAGTTATCATCAGCAAATCGTGCCAACGTTGTTTGAGCATGTTCGCGGGCAAACCTTTGTCACAGGAGCTAACCTTTCGTGACTGGAAGATCAATGTCCACGGGACCTCTTCCAATTTACAATTCTTGGACCATCATTGTCCAGTGGCAAGCAGAATGGTATCTAGACTGAAAAATTGATCGTTAATTTCCAATTGAACATCCCCGACCTTGGCTCGACAGCCATCAAAGGTTAAAGCGAATTGTCGAGCAACATAGGGGTTAAAACCATCAAAATTTTGTATGAACGGGAGCCATACAAATTCCTCAAGGTCGTTGTAAGCACTGTCGAACATCAACAGAGCCTGGCTACCATTTGGTTCATCCCTTACGACTAGAGCCATGGTGCGAGCACATGGTAAGGGTTAGGGTCACAAACACTAGCATACAGGAGCAAAGTCATTCGGTCTAACTACTATGAGCGATCAAAGGGGAAGCATTCAATATGTGCGTGCGAGGGTGGTGGGATTATTCACCGCCATGAAAAGCAGTAATGACAAAGTACAACCTCCGTTCAATCAATCAAAACATAGTTCAAACCATATTAATCGGCCAACCCAAAAATCAAACGGTGGATAACATACCAATGCGCCAATGTATTATTTCAAACCATGAATGTTTAAAACCCAAATGTTAAATATGTGCCATCATATGAGTGTAATCAAAGTTTAAAACATTGTGACAATCGATTCCTTAACATTTGACAAGACAAGAGCTTATAATAAGGATCACATCATATAAAAAACAAAATAAACCATGACCCCTATGTAATTCAATGACTAGGCAAGTCTCAAAAACATAAAATTTCATGATCAATGCCTTACCAGTTTAATAAAATCAAATTGTGCAATCAAAGTAAGAATAGGCATAGTTTGAAAATTCATTTAGCCACACAATAATAAACCAAAGGTAAGTGCCTTTCAGAATATCCATGAGAAGATCATGACAGTTAAAATAACAATGGAGGAGTTTTCACGCTTACAGTCGTGAAAACTAAATGTAGACCAATTTGCAAGTGTCGCAAGAAATGAAAATATCGTCTATTAAAACAAAAGCAATGATAATTTCAAGTTCATAATACATAGGTGTAGGCAGCTTATAGGGCAATTGGAAAAAATTGAATTGGCTGCCAACAGGTCGGCACCACATAGGAACTAGAAGAAGACTGTCAGAGGAGATTGTTGAGCAGGAGCTTGGTAGTATGGTTGCATAATTTGATTCTGCAGTGGAGTGGAAATCCAGTGCCACATGAGGTAAAATCAACATTAATATGTGTGATGAAGAGGATATGCAGTAGAAGAGAAGACTACAAAAGAGGAGCCATCCAGTGGACTAGCTAAACAAAGAGATGGAAGAGATTAGGAGGCTAACGTTGGAATCAATGAAAGATATAGTCAACAACAGATGGAAGTTGACCAGAGGAGAAATTGCAATAGTAGGACAACAACAAAATTAGTAGAAAAGAAGAGGAGTAGATGGAAAACTCCAAAGTGAAGTATGGGACTCTGGAGGATTTCAACCTCAGTAGCAGGGGAGCCATGAGAAAGAGCCCATGATTTTTTCCAGCATGAGAGCATGATGCAGGAGCATCAATCCAAATCATCAATTGCATCAGCGAACAACACATCAGTGCACTTGGAGGGACTGGATCCCAAAGAAGGATGTGCTAGTCCTTTCAAATTTTGAGCATAAATTTAAAATTTAATGTAATTAAAGTTTGAAGGCTCAAGGAAATACAAGCCCTTGTCTTTGTACAAGCCGATTTATTGTAATGTGTAGAGTCACCTTTACTGGATGACAGTTAGGTGGATATAGATCTTATTCAGACTAGATGGTGATTAAATGTAAGTTAATGAGAGTAGGTAGTTGGAGGGAAGGCTCGAGGAGCCCCTCTTTTGTAAAAATATCTTTGTATAAAAAATTAATTAGAGAGAGAGTTAGTTGCTAAGGAGAATAGGAGAGGAGAGAAAGAAATAAGACTTAGTTGCACTCCAGTCTTGTACACAGTGTAAAAAAAAGCATTCAATATTAATACAAAGATTTTTTCTTCCTTCATATGAGGTTTTTGTGTATGTTTATGTTTTTTCTAAATGCATTTGAATGGTTACTGTGTATGTTTAGAAATGTTTTTAGATGCATGTATTTTTTCCTTTGTAGGAAGTAGATAGATTACCCTATATGTAGTTTTCTGAGTGTTCTGGGATCTTAGGATTTTGCAAGGAATGCACACAAAAGTAGTTGAAAAATATATGAAGCCGGTGCAAGGAGTGAACTTGAACTTTGTCTCGAGTTCATAGAAGAGTGTGCCAGGTGGGAAAACCAAAACAATTCATAAATCTCAGAAATAGTAGTGCAAGGAGTGCACAATAGAGTTGTTGAACACTCTGAGCGAGAGCGCAAGGAGTATGCCTACACTCATAGTAGTATAAAAGATCAAAATGGAAAGTTGTCTGAGGGAGACACACCAGAGCTACTAAACACTCTAAGGAAAGGTTGTGCAAAGAAGGTACACCAGAGTTACTAAAAACTATGAGGAAGTAAGCTCTGCAAGGAGTGGATTGAGCAGGTGCAAGGAGTGTGCTAGTGAATTTCTAGAATTCAAGATTCAGGAGGAAGCTCTGCAAGGAGTGCATTGAGAAAGCGCAATGAGTGAACTAGAAACAAAGAGTTTTAAGTTTCAATCTATGGAGGAAGGATATTGAGTTCCAGGAGGGCACAATAAATATTTTAGGGAGAAAAGGGTTGAGACCCTCAGAAATTCGAGCAAGTTCAAGGCTCAAGAGAAATAGTGTCATTGTGTACAGAGAGCCATGCAAGGAGTGTAGAAGGTGAAGACATTCCAAGTCTTGGACTGTGGGAGAAGCACAAGGTGTGTGCAAAAAGAACTTATTCTCAAGTTCAAATCTCAGGAGGTGTAGCACAAGCCGAGGCCCATTAGTCAGTCTCGTGGAAGAAGGATCAAAGGTCGAGCCTTTGAAAAATATCGAGACATACTTCATTTGAAGGAAAGAGTAGCAGCAATAGAGGAATAGGACCTACGAAAACCATTGTATCCGCTGTCAGAAGAGATTTGGGCCATTAGATCAAGCCTAGAAGGGATGTGGAGCACGTAGAGGAGTGAAAAATATCCTAGTCATTGGATCTAAGCGAGTGGATCAACAGTTATCGGATCCAGGTAAGTCACACAATGTTTAACCCTCAGCATCCTTCGTACTTTGGAAGTTTGGATGTTTTCCATAATTAGGCATAAAGGAGACAAGTCTGCTAAAGTTTCGAAGCCTAGAACAAATTCTTTTCATCGACATACAGATAATGCATGTTAGAAGATCCTACAGTCCAGAGCCACAACACTCCAGAGGAATTTGGTCGAGAAGGTGTGCAGATTCCTAAAGTCCCGAAGTCCAAAGCGAATAGGTATCGACCATTTTAGAGGAAACGTGTTAGAAGATATCAAATGTTGGAGATCTTGTACTTTGGAAGAAGCGGGGAACAAGTGTTAAGGGTGGCAAGTCTCTCGTAGCTCCGAAGGGTGGAGTGAATCCTCACCATAGATCGGGAGAGGACATGTGGTAGGATATCTGAGAGTCTGGAGGTCCAGTACTCCGGTGCAAACAAAGTGCAGATTCATAACAACTACCGAAGGCTAGAGTCCATCTCGACCATCCATTTGAGAGGGTGTGTGGCACTAGATCTCACAGTATTGAGGTTTGTTACTTTGGAGGACAGAGGTGAGAGCTACTTTGGGTTGAGGATATCCTAAAGGCCCAAAGGTTAGAGGTCATCACAGTTGTCTATTGGAGGAGAACATGTGAGGACAGGTCCTGTAGTCCAGAGACTTGGTGCCCCGGAGGTTTTGAATGTGTTAGCATACCGTAACTCCCAAAGTCCTTCATCACAGAGAATATCCTAGCCATTGGTTGTTGAAATCACGAGATCCATATATTTTTCCTTCGTGAGTTCACCAGTTCGGCACTCTGAGGATTGATGAGGTGTAGCAATGCGAGAAGCTCCGAAGCACGGAGCTGCGAAGTGGAGTATCAGTCGTCGATTTGGCAGGAGGATATGGGCCTTCCAATCGGATTCAGAATTCAACACTCTGAGTGTATAGCGTGTTGGAGTGGGTAGATTCGCTGAATCCTGAAATCCCGAAGAGAATTTGAGTCATTGATCTTGGTGCATTGTGGACCATTGATCCTTTCCATTATCCATCCATTCACAAATTCAACTATTCGGAGGAGTGGAGGTGTTGAGGTGTTGAAACTCTTGGAGCCCAAAGTGCCCATAGTTTAGAATTTGTGCCTAGTCATAGCCCATGGTCACATGAGGATTTGACCGAAGGAAAGGGGCTAGGTCCTGAATTTGACATTTAAAGGTAAAGGGGCTTAGGGAAAAGATCCCTCAGGTTTTTTTGGAACCTATGCAAAGAAGAAAGGGACCTGTGTAAAGCATCTTGAGGGTTCAACAGGGGCCCAAGATCCAATTTGGCTCCTCAGATATAAACAATGATAGACTGGGATGTCGCACAGACAATAGGAGGGGGTGGGGTGATGCAGGAGCATCGTAAGAAGCTAACCAATCAAGCATAAAGGTGAAAGATAGCTAGAAAAGCATCGATGCATGTTTTTGAAATGTTTTGAAAAGTTAATGAAGCGGATATTAATGTGATAGATGGGGAAAGTGTACTTGCATTTATATCTTATATGTTGTAAATAGATCTTGAGAACTGCTCTCATCCATAGAATGTGAAGGCATTTACACGTAATTAATGAAAGTAGGTAGATTTGAATTCATAGATTAGACAGTTTAGAGAGTAGGAGGGAAAACAGATATAGACACCCTTACCCTTGTATCAATGTAACATTATGATCATTAGAACATAAGAAGAGAGATTTTTTTCATAAGCAGAGAGTTGTAGCAGAGAGCTGTAGAGAAGAACCCATATCTAGGAGCACTTGAGTTAATATATGAAGCTTTGACTCAATTTTCATGGTGTTATGATGCTTACTATTTACATTTGCTGAATGGTATGCTTACAGTTGTTTTATTCTCTTTGTTTATGCATTTGTTTCAATGTTGTGTTGAATGTGTGATTTCATGTTAATTATAATATGTCTGAGAGAGGAGAAGAATGAGTTTCAATTGTTTCTCTTCCTAAGAGTTCCTACAAGGAGTGTAGCGAAACGTCTGCAAGGTGTGCATTGACAAGAGTCTGAGTTTTATCTCAGAAAGCTCAAGAGAGATACCATTGTTCTCATTTCCCGCATAAGTGTAGGTGAGGCACAGAGTCATGCAAGGTGTGCACAGGCTAGTTGAAACCTTAAAAGTTATCAACTAAAGTGAAGGTGGAAGGAATGATGTTGCAAATAAGTGAATAGAGTCGAGGACTCAAATAACCAGAGGTTATTTGAAAGATTTCCGCAAGGAGTGCGAGCAAAATTCCTTTTGGGGACTTGAGTTTGCAAGTGAAAGCTCAGGAGGGATAACACCTTTGAACACTTCAAATGAAGAAGGAGATCGAAATACTTCAAAGGGAGATGAAAAGTCGAAATCATCTCATAAAATACAAGTTCAGGAGGGAGAACACCGATTTGTCTCGCATAAATCATTGAGGAGTGAATCGGGCAGTCAAAATTCTCCGAGGAGAACTCACGAAATCATGTGGACCATTGGATCCCACAGATCTGTGAGATAGTTAAGGCTGAGTTCCTTTCAACATTTAGAAATCTCAGGAGGAGTAATGACTGTTGGATGAGGAGCATCAGGAGTCGTTGATCTTGCACTCGAAATCTGATATTTTGGGTTTCAGTGTTTGGAGGGGCAAGTGATTTTGGAGTCACTGCATCGCAAACTCTCATTACGCGAAATCATGCCAGCCATTGGATTAGGGGAGGTTCACAAATGTTGATCCCCTTTGAAGTGAAACATCGACATTTCAGTATTTCAGGGTTAGACATACTGGGAATCATGATGATAAGGAATTGGGAACTTAGCATTGAAAATCCCAAAGTCGTGAAACACGACGTTCCTTTGATGTGAAACATCGGCATTTCGGTAATTCAGGGTTCGACATACTGAGAATCTTGACAACAAGGAGCTAGGACACAGTGGAGAGAAAATCCCGAAGTTGCAAAATGTGATAGGACTTTGGTGTGGAATTTTGGGATTTCGGTGCTTTGAGTTTCGAGGTTTCGAGAGTCAAGAGGTAGAGTTGCATGGTCACACAACTCCCAAAATTGCAAAAAGGAAAAATCTGAAAGGTGGGTCCTAAGAATTTTTCAAAGGGTACATGCGACGAAAGTCAAAGGGGTGGTCAAGCTTAAGGGAAAATACTGAAAGACCTTCGATCTTACCAAAGGGGGGGAATTTCGGAAACCAGGAAATAGTAAGGAAAGAGGAACGAGTGTTGGTCATTCACTCAAGTCCCAAAAAGATGAAATAAGTGGCAACAAGAGGCATGTTTTCATCACATTGAAGGAGTCAACCCTTGCTGACATTTCGGGTTTCGGAGGTTGAAGAGACAAGGGGCTCGATATCAGGATTTGCGAAATTGGGAAATCTGAAAAGTTGAAAGGGAAAAAGCTAATTACATTTATTGGTCGGTTGTGGAGTTAACGTTGGTGTTTGATCACATAGGAATAACTCAGAAGGACCTGTGGAATACACCTATTTGTGTGTGTGTGAAGTATTCCCTGAGGGGAAATCAAAGAGTTAATCAGACTCAGGGGAAGATTTGGAACGCTCCTGCGTGGATCTTGGCTGGAAAGTCAGGGGTCTGCAACATTTGTGGTATCAGAGCTTGATTTTGTTTGTATATTTCAGGCAGAGTGCGCTAGAGGAAAAGGAGTAGTCTGATACACATCAATTGTGGTATCATAGCTCATAACAATTTCTTTTCTTTCTGTAGTAGAGAGAACAGGGGAAAATTTTACTGCCATGTCGCCAAGAAGAAGAGACAGGCCAATGCCAATGCCTGATCCAGCAAGAGAAAGAGAAATGTGTGAGTTACGTGCCAAGATTGAAGCCATGGAGACAGCACAGAGGCACATAGTTGATGTTGGGGATATCAGGGAGGCTGAAAGTGAAAATGAAGTTGGAAATCAAGTAGAAGAAGTTGCAGTCAAAGATGTTGCGAACGAACGACTATTCAGCGTTGTTGCAAGGATAGGTGCTAGAGAAAAAATGGACATTCCAGTGTATGAGGGAAACCTGGATGTTGAAGAGATTCTAGACTGGATTAGAGCTCTATACAAGTACTTTGACTATGAGGATGTCGAGGAAGACAATAAGGTCAAACATGCCATTACTAGACTTAAAGGGCATGTAGCACTATGGTGGGATGAACTGTAGGCTGACAGACGCTGCAAGGGCAAGCAAAAAATCAAAAGCTGGGATAGAATGGTTGCAAAGATGAAATCCAAATTTATACCCAAGGATTATCAAATCACTCTATTTCGGAGGATGCAGAATTTGAGACAGAAGCTTATGTCAATGAAAGAATACACTGAAGAGATCTACAAGATAAACATCAGTGCAGGTCATTGGGAAAGCGATGATGAAAAAGTTTCCATATACATGAATGGTCTGCGGTATGACATTCAATATGAGATGAGCATGATGACCATTCAAAATGTGGAATATGCTTATCAGATAGCTCTGAAAGCCAAAAAGAAGCTGAGCTGAAAGCAAGGTCAAATATGCCGAGGTAGAAGTCAAGCCAGAGGCAAAACAATTGCCCAAGACAGGACTCAGAAATCTAAAGAAAAGGGGAAGAAACCTCAAAATAAACATGAGAGAGGAGGAAGCTCATAGAGAGGGAAGTATGATGATAGAAATACTTTTCCTCGAGCTAGAGGAAGAGGAAGAGGCAGAGGCGGTGAAATAAATGCTTTGTCTGTGGAAATATCGGACATAAATCCTATGAGTGTCTAGATAAGATAAAATATGGTGGTGAAACTCACATTTCCGAAGCTCAAGGATGAAATGTTGAGGCAGAGGATGCTGAGGGCGGAAGATCTTTGATGATGAGGAAAGTTCTCTTGAAGGGAGACAGAGAACCCAACCCAAAGAAACGGTTTGTTTTGGACTGCTTGCAAAACCAAAGACAGGGTATGCAAGGTCATAGTGGACAGCGGTAGCACAGACAATCTCGTATCTACAAAGATGGTAGAAAAGATGGAGCTGGAGACTGTTGTACATCCAAGCCCATACCGAGTTTTGTGGCTACAAAAAGGACATCAGGTAAATGTCACTAAATAGTGTTTAGTTGAATTTAAAATAGAAGGATATAATGATGAAATATTATGTGATCTCATTCCCATGGATGTTTGTCATCTATTTTTGGGTAGACCATGGCAATATGACAGGAACGTAATTCATGATGGGAGAAAGAACACATACACCCTAGATAAGAGTGGGAGGACACACATGTTGCTGTTGATTAAAAACCAAGAGGTGAAAACAGATATGAGAAACACTGTACTTCTCACGATTAGGAAGGAACTTCTTAAGGAGGTTAAGAAGAAGGAAGACACACAATTTATTGTGGTCAGGAAGCCCAAAATTGTTTTGGCTAGTATGAGAATAGATGATTTACCAGAAGAAATCTAGGAATTGCTAGGAGAATTTTTTGATATAGTAGTGGACAAACTACCTTATTCGTTGCCACCTATTAGGAGTATAAGCCATCATATCAATCTTATACCTAGAGCCAGTTTATCAAACAAAGGTCCAGGACTTAATGGACAAAGGGTTGATTCGAGAAATCTTGAGTGCATGCGTTGTTCCAACAGTGCTCAGCCCAAAGAAAGATAGAGGCTAGAGAATGTGTACAGACTCAAGGGAAATCAATAAGATTACCATCAAATACAGATTTTCATTACCAAGGATGGACGACTTGATGGATTGCTTTAGTGGAGAAAAGTTTTTTTCAAAGATTGATTTGAAAAGCGGGTATCATAAAATTCGAATGAGAGAAGGTGATGAATGGAAGACAACATTCAAGATAAATGAGGGGCTATATGAATGGCTTGTCATGCCATTTGGCTTAATGAATGCACCCAGTACTTTCATGAGGTTGATGAACGAAGTCCTGAAGGATTTCATTGGGAAATTCGTCATCGTATATCTTAATGATATATTAATCTTCAGCAAAACAGGAGCAGAACACTTGAAGCATTTAGCTACAGTAATAAGAAGATTACAGCAAGAGAAATCGTTGATAAATATGAAGAAATCGTCATTTATGAGGACATAACTCATTTATTCGGGTTTTTTTATCTCTACAAATGAATTGAAGATGGATCCGGAAAAGGCAAATGCAATTAAGAATTGACCGTCGCCAAAGAGTGTGTTTGAACTTCGAAGCTTCCATGGTTTGGCTAGCTTTTACAGGAAGTTTATTCGAAATTTCAGTGGAATTAGCACACCAATGATGGATACTGTGAAGAAAAGACATAAGTCTTTTCACTGGATAGAAGAAACAGAGAGGAGCTTCAACCTGCTAAAGAGGAAGATCATGGAGCAACCAATTATGGTTTTGCCGGATTTTAGCAAGACATTCCAGGTCAGGTGTGACGCGAGTGGATGTGTAATTAGAGCAGTCTTGAGCTAGGACGATAGGCCGATCATATATTTCAGTGAGAAACTGAATGAAGCGAAGATTGAGTACTCAACACATGACAAAGAATTCTATGCAGGTATACAAGCATTGAAGAAATGGAGACATTATTCGGTTCCTAAAAATTTTGTTTTGTACAGTGATAATCATGCTTTACAATTCATGACTCAACAGGAGAAGTGAAACCAAAAGCATGTTAAATGGGTTGAATTCATGTAGAATTTTACTTTTGTAACCAAGCATATTTCTGGAACTGCTAACAAAGTTGTTGATGCTTTGAGCAGGAAATGTTTTCTTATGCAGAAATTCAGAGTCAAGACTTTAGGTTTTGATAACCTCAAAGAAATGTATAGGGATGACCTAGATTTTAAGGAGGCATATGAGGCATCTGAGAATCCAGTTCTTAGGGACAGAAACCAATGGACCGAGTATATGATCCAGGATGGGTTATTATTCCAGGGCAATCAGCTATGTATTCCAAAATGCTCCATGAGGGAGAAACTGTTGAAGGAAAAACATAGTGGAGGATTGTCCGGACACTTCGATCATGATAAGACTTTCTCAAAGTTGAATGGCTCATATTTTTGGCCAGGGATGAGGACAGATGTTAAGAAATTTGTGGACAAATGCAATATTTGTTAGCACACAAAAGGGAAAAGGAAGAACACAGGGTTATATCAACTTTTATCCATACTAGAAAGGTTGTGGGATGTAGTGAGCATGGATTTTATATTGGGACTGCCAAGAACACAGAGAGGCTATGATTCAATCTTTGTGGTAGTCGACAGATTTTCAAAAATGGCACATTTCATACCATGCCAGAAAACCAGTGACACAACTCATATTGCGAACCTGTTTTTCAAGGAAGTCATCAAACTTCACGGCTTGCCAAGGAGTATCGTGTCTAATAGAGATACCAAGTTCGTAGGGAATTTATGGAGGACCTTATGGAAAAATCTGGGGACAAGTTTGTATTTTACCTCAACATATCATCCTCAAATGGATGGGCAGACAGAAGTCATGAACAAAATCTTGGGAGATTTATTGAGGAGCTTAGTGACTGAACACCACATTCAATCGGATCACATTCTGGCACAGGCGGAATTTGCTTATAATGATTTTCTTAACAGAAGCACAGGGCAAAGTCCATTCTAGATTGTATATGGAATGCAGCCAAGGGGATTTTCTGAATTGAAAGATTCAGAACAAGATGAATTCAGGAGTGCTAGTGTAAAAGACTTTGCAGAAGGAATGAAGGAGCTTCACAGCCGAGCCAAGGAGTGATTGCAGAGTTCAAGTCAAGAGTACAAGTGGAGAGTAGATCAACACAGGCGAGAACTTCAATTTGAAATTGGTGATTTGATTCTTGCGCATCTAAGGAAGGAAAGGTTTTGTTGACGGGTGAAATTGACCGCTCGTCAACTGGAAGAGTGAATCTAGTCTAGGGTTGTCTAATTAACCCAAGACGTTTGGATTAATTCACTCCGACAGGTTTAGTGGCTCCGTTGGCCAATCTAAGTCCTAAAGAAAGCAAAAATAACTAAAGAAAATATAATAACTTACTAATTAATAATCACTAAAATATATTCATACATCTAAATATATATATGTACAGTTTATCTAAATATTTATGTAATAGTTCTATTTCATCATATATACAATCTGTACAAATCACGAGTTTTAATCTAAACTCATAAAAATCGAATGTAAATTGGTTCCTTTAACAACAGTAATAAAGAAAGTGAAAATACTATTTAATTTTTTGGTTTGTTTTCTTGGATGTATACATTCATGAAATCAAATATTAAACTACCTAATCAAACAGAAATTATAGATAATGGAAATCATACCATATATATAAAACTTCTAAAATAAACAAGCAAACGAAATAAAATAACATACTAACCTATTACTGCATCCAATGTCTTTTCAATAGAGAATATTCAGCCACCTTATCCACGAAGTAAACCTGCAATGGATCTTACGATTGTTCCAAAACAAATGCGAAACGAATGTGCTGAAAATTGAGTTATGATAATAGAACATATAATGGACATAGTCATAGTGATTTTTATGTTTTGCAAGTAACTATGACGAGATAAATCTTCTTGTAAGAACTTGCATGTAAATATTCAAAAGAAATTAGAGATAAATCTCCTAATTTAAATTGGATAGATGATCACTGTGTATTGTATCTGAAACATAAGATATGGGCAGAATATAAAAATTAATCATATCAACTTGCAATAAATCATGACGACTAAAGAAATCACCATCTATTATCAAATTGAAATAAACATAACTTGAATCAAAACATCATACAGAAAATCTAAAGCTGTAACGTGCATTCTGTTCCATTCAAGTCTGTGATAAAATGCCCATACTCTTGCCCCAGACCGAGATGATGCAATGTTTACAAAATGATATGTTTATATAGGTTTTAGGAAACATAACTATTTCCTGTTCATAAGATCAAATTGGTTTCAAAAATAAAGGGGGATGCAACCACCCTGATTTCACTAGATATAAAAAAACTACCAACAGTCTAATTTTGTTTATTCAAAATAGATAATAGATATGGCTAGGAGATCTCAAAAGTGCCTCATATCATCTTTGAAATCATGGGCTCCTTAATTATCCTGAAAACAAAATAAAATAGGAAGATCTCAGATATGTTTTCTGTCATCAAATTAAACAATTCGAATTTTCTTAACTGGCTACAGAATCTTGCGATTCTGTAGCTAGTTATAATAGCAAATGAAATCTCATTTTATTGAATAGATAAAGCAGGCTAATCTTAAAATAGTTTATTCAATCAAACCAAATATCCTAACTTAAGAATGACAATAATCATGCTAACAAAATCATACCTCTAATCATAAAACCAAATCATATCAAGAAACTTTGGAGTTAACGATAGTTGTAGCTGCCTCTACATTTTTGAAAATCACATGACCTGTAGTTTTCAAATGCTTCTCCTTCCCTTGGATGATGGATTCAAGTCTATTGTTTTCATTTTTTAACATATCAACTTGGTTTCTCAAAAACTTGACACGTGACTGTAGAAACGGGACATTGGTATAATATCTATAGATCCATGATAGGCATACATCACATTGTGACTGTGAGGCATTTTCATTAGAACGAACAAGATTACGGATCAGAGAACCCTCCATATGGATAGCATATTTATCGCAGAGCTAGATACCAATGAACTCTGGGTTATCTTTCAAACAAGGAGGCAAATTATCGACATAGTTATAGGGTCGATCAGGGTATAGCCCGAATGACACAGGTTCTTCTTGAGCAAGGAATTTGTCAATTTCTGAGTATGATCTTTCGCTTACTTCAATCATGCTGATCAGGTCTGCACGGGATTTTGTTTTATTTTGAATACTTCGAGAAATCAACCAACCAACTCTTTTGTTTTTGAAATTGACATCAACACTACCTTTTAACTTCTTTCCTGTAGGTTTCTTCACAGATTTAATACAATCCTTTGGATGTGTGACTGGTTGATTGTTCTGTTGAATGACCTTAGGGTAGCTTCAGGGTTCACTGTTAGGGGAAAAATCACAAGCCTGGAGAGGTGGAAGAGAGGTTGTCGGGTTCACAAGGGGTTCCTCAACGACTGGCTTATCTACTTCTCCCAATTCAAGGTTCCCAAAACCATTTCACGTAATGAACGAATCCCAACAATCACTTTGTGACTCTAACTGATGCATGAGGATGATTTTAATCAGGCCATGATGAAAAAGACTTGAATCTAACCTCTGTTTCTTAAATTGTTTTCCCATTTTATATAGACTTCTGAGTAGGTAATAAGGCATATTCAACGAAAAACCAATAAAACTCATAAGAAGGCATAAACGATATAGGAAAACAAGTTTGAATCGTCCCTCACATGTGATGAGTTGCTTCACTATAGAAAGTAAATCATGCCAACTAGTTTTCAAGAACGAAATTGGCATACCTCTATCACAACTAGTTATTTTTCGTGAGGTAAACAGTAAAGTCCAAGGGACTTCCTCCACTTCAGGGGTGATTTTAAGAACCCCCCCCCCCCAAATTTATATGTATAATAAATGGGCAAATCTCCATGATACATAGGAAAAAATGAAGGTTATTTTATCAATAATATAATATGTATATATAATTTTTTGGCGAATCTTTTAGTCAATTACATAATCTTGTAAAATCTTGGCGAATCTTTCATTGAATTATAAAATCTTGTAAAATCATAGTGAATCTTTCACTAAATTATAAAACCCTACATTCAATTAGTTATTTTATTGAATGTAGGGTTTTATAATTGGACAATGAGTTAGACAATTTTACTAGTCCAATATAATGAGTTGGACAATTTTAAGTTTTGATAATGAAGTTTACAGTTGCCCAAAAATTATTCCCAAATGTTAATAGTGAAATATTAACTTGGCATTGGCATATATAAATCAAATGTTAGTATATAAATCAAAATATAGTCATGCAACAACCAAATGTAAGCATCGGTTCTATTTTATACTTAAACTATCAGTAAATTCCATATAACATGTTTTTTTTTCCATTTCAGTGCATTATTGTAATTCCTTTCTTACTTTCTCCCTTCCCTCTTTCTTCCTTGATTGGGAACTATCAATATTACTAATTTGTACTCCTGAAAACTAGTTTCAGTATATTTAAGTTCATAAATTTCAAGATATTACAAATATCATAAACCAATGAATAAGGAATAGATTGTTTCAAAAGGGTGCAAAAGTTGGCCTTC
>ML799666.1:184950-195174 GCA_009831015.1 Picea engelmannii
GCTAATAGTGAGTTGAATCACTTGAGAAGAAGTGGTGCATGCAACATGCAAACAAATTATGGAGGTGGAAGCTTTGTCAAGTAGGCTAGATTTATTGCAAGAGGATTGTAAAAGTGTTTGGAAGAGATTGGAGCACCTGTCACCCAACCATAGGTCGAAACCACCCCCGATAACCTTAACCTTGACAGAGAATCATTCTGGAAGAAAACCCTAGGCTAAATAGCCAAACAAGATAGCACACCTCTCTCCAGGGATAGTTCACCAAGAAAGAATAACCAGAAGAGCCCAAGAAGAAAGTCCAAACCATAACCAAGAGAGAATCCCAGCCAAACCGAAATCTGCTAGTTGCAGCAGCTGCAACTGCATTTCTTCTCCAAACTTGCACACTACTGCACATGTGTGGTGTGTGTACCAATGAGCTCAAGATCCCTTTATTTATAGTCCTCCAAGTCACTTAGCTGGGCCGACTTCTTCTCTTGGAGACTTATAACTTAATATAAATCAATCTCTTAAGCCGAATAGTCTTCTAGGGTTATTTAGGGTTTCTTCTTGTTTCCCAGAATATTCTATTCTCATCAGGTTTACTCGTGGAGGTAAATACCTCCCATAGCTACCATAATTTCAACACCGGGGACTCTCCAAATCACCCTTCTCTTTAAATGATGGGGCTTGCATCCAATCAAATGACAAATAGGTTCGAGCAGTTTGGGTAAATGGGATTTTACCATTCATACAATGATATTGATGTGTACAACCAATGCTAGAAAGTGCTGACCTAAGAACAGGGCTTCGATTTAAACCCCATTCTTTTCACAACCTAGAATCAAAAATCACCAATGAACTTGATTTTTTTGAGCTGTTGTATAAATCAAAAATGCAACTGGGACCACTGTACAACTCCAAAGAAAACATCCAATCCAACAATGCTCGAAATTTTCTCTAAAAAAAAGGTAGGTGCAATGGATGTTCACGAATTCCCTCTGTTATGTTATCAGACAAGTTTAAAACATGGGGATGATCTTGCAACTCTAACAACCCTTATTATATTGGTGGAAACATGTGTGAATATTAACCCCAGAAGAATTACAAATCATTCTGTGGTCGAAAACAAAAACTAACAATAATAAGCATATAAGATGATGTTGTGTAAGCATAAAATGCATAAGAAAAATCCCCAGTATGAAGAACATAATAAAAGTACAAAACATCATGACTCTGCCCAAAAGCAATTTTTGATACATGCATGGAAAACCATCTGAACAACGGAAGTAGCATTTTTTCGTTACTTTTCCAATGTCATCTCATTTTTTCTGCAATAATTTCCATGCATTCATTTTGGAAGAAAATCATGAAGCTAAAGTTATGATAAGCCTCAAGTGCCCTGTCAACAGAGCTAAGTCTTTATTTTAAAGGCAAACAATGTTTACCAAAAAAATTGTATTTTAAACACATGGTATGAATAACTAATAGTTCTCACATTACACATGGAGAAAATCAGAAAGCAATTGTATTGTGTTAGTTCCTACTAATACCCCTACAAGAGGGCTTCATATATCATTACTATAAAATACCTCTGTATGACTCATGTGATCTAGATAAATACCTATTGGCTCAATTTGAAGTACCAACAACAAAAACATTATGTTGCATTTTGAAAAGTACTTGCAAAAATAAACTACTCTATGCACAACATGCCTCTTTTGAATTGGAGTCAACATAGCATATTGACTACTCTAAAATGCACTTTTCCTTTTCATAATTCTCCTTTTGCTTCTTTCCAGGAGAGGTGATCTTGAAGTGTTCTAAAAATGATTGACCAGGGCACATAGGTATCCATTTGAGACAATTTGTGGAAGCAATTCTCTATTCAAGTGCTAGATATAAAATATGGACATCTTAGACTTCATAGTATATGCTCTGTTTTTTGGAAACAATGGTCATGCTGTAAATTCTGTCTCCAGGTAAAGCCAAGTTTTTTTTTCAAATGTAATAGAAAGTAATTTTTTTTGTAAAGAAAAAAATAGAACAGACTAAAAATTTCCAGGCAAACAGTTTGTACTAAATATCATTTATCAACCTATGCAATCAGATGACCCCATATGACTAAACAATGAAATTCTATGATCACTTTACAATTTCCAAATCTCAACTTCAAAGTTGAAGCTAATATTATGAAAAATCAAAATATCCATACACCCCACATATCACCAAAAGGAATATAAAATTCTTGATAACTAAAACTAGCTTTAACCTATTTTAAGAATAAGAAATGTTTACCAAATTAAATGTTCTTCAACCAAGTGGACTGAAAAGCCTTGACACAGGATATTGAAAAAGCTGAAAACCATTACAATGCAGACTAATGGGGAAAAAGGGCACACGGGCCAATATATCTAGTTATGAAGGATGCAAAATCATCCACTAATACAACTTTCATGCCCAGTAAACCATAAAGCACTCCCAAGTAAAGATGTTGCAGAAGGCATTTCCAACATCATGAATTGCAAGAAAAGAATGTTTCTTATAAAATAATCTATTGTTAGTAGTAAGTACTCTAAATGACGAACTACTAGAAATATTAGGAAAACCAATAATGTTTATTATAGCATAGCTAAAGTCACCTTCATAACCTGAAAATGCATACCTTTATCAAATGGTTAAGAACACGTGTCTTCTCCTGGGAGTTCACGGGTTCAAATCCAGAGGGGGTTAGGGTATGTATACATCTGTAGACTTTAGTAGTCAAATTGTTGCACGACGGGGGTCCCTTGTTCAACAAACAAGGGGGTCTCATACACCAATTTGGTGTCTGGCTTGGCCATGACCTTAAAAATGGATTATTATTATTATTATTATATATGATACCGTTGATGCAATTTATCCATAATTACCCCCAAAATGAATAATTTGAATACTGAGAGGAAATTGATAAACAAAAAAATCAAGTCCTGCTAAAAGTTATGGAGCCTTTGCTTGACACTGTTGCATGTTGGTGGACTAATCAAACCATGAATTAGTGGGAGCACAAAGTAAGGAAGTCACTGAAGTAGCTCTGACCAATGAATCATAAGAAAGCTAACATACATATAAATAAAAATCTCTAGGAGAAAAACGTAAGGTATAAGCTGACCATTAGAAAATACTTTGGAAAAATTGCCCAATGGAGACCCCACCCAAAAGCTCAGTGGCATTGTCTTCATCATTAACCCATCAAACAGTTAAGTAATTCAACATGACTCCACATCCCATCATTTAACACATGCACAAGAAAACTAACTTTAGGCCTTTGAGTCTAGTACCATGGTAGGCAATACACTACCAGCTAAAGTTGTGCCCAATGGCATGGCTCCCTTCAACCAAGGTGGAATTTCACATTGACCCCTATGTGGAAAAGCCTAGTAACAAATATAACCATAATATCAGTTACATGCACACTTAAGGTTAGAGCCTACACCCTCATATATATATATATATATATATATATTAATAGGTAGCTACCAATTTCCATCAGCTAGGTAGTCCATGTGACTAGCATGGACCCCAGTATGATCCTCAATGTACACGAATCTACATTGCACTCTCGACTGATCCTCAATGTACACGACTCTACATTGCATTCTCAACTTAAATCATCCTAGAGAATTTCAACTATGGCATGATGAACCACAATGCATAGAGGTGCCAGTAATAAATGCCACAAAATGATCATCATATTCATAGACGTAACCAGGACAAGGCAATTAGATCAATAAATGAACTATAATAGTGAATACTAAATACATAAATGGCCAAAATTTTCATACCACACTCTAAAAAGAATTAATGACCTTGGAATGCAAACAAAGATGAAATATTATAGTTCAGGTCTGTAGTCTCTGCTCCACTTCAACTCGGTCATGTTCATGCTATAGGTTGGCCACTAACTTCACCCCTGAAAATGAACAAGTTGCAAAAAAAATTCTAATTCTAGTCCAAGGCTGCAAAGTCCACTTTTTTTTAGCTTTATTGACTCATAAAATATATGTCAAATAGTTTGAGCTTTATGTCCCTGAATTGTTTTTTGAGTGCACCTTATATCTATCAGGAGGGTTAGCAGATTTTTGTCCAATGGAAAGAGAAGAGTTCAAAGCTAAAAGCATGAAATTTTTTATAGACTATGATGTTGCATATCACATCATTCCTATGCTAATGTTTCAGCCTTTTACTACAGGATGCAAACCCAATTTGCAACTACATGTATATGAATAACAGTATGATAGTAGTAAAGGAGAAATTTCAAATCTAGAAGGTATCAACAACAGTTATGATAGCCCTCTTCGAGAGTTTACAAGTAGGTCTTGTAGCAGACCATGTCCATTTCTTGTAGTGGCCTAAAAGATACTTTTTAACTTTACTACTAAGAATAACTCAACTTAGCGCTGATTTGGGGAGATCTTGTCCATTTTATTTGTTGTTTACTCATCTTGTAGCTTCTTTTAAGTACCTTGACCTCACCAGAATAGTAAATTTCATACCATTTTCCCCAAGGGAAGGTAAACCATGTGTATGTTTACTTTCAATGGGAAATTTACAGCCAATTAAAACTACAAATAAAGAAAACAAGGATAAAAACATGTTCTGATGATATGATGCTATAGTTGAAATTGTTCTATTTCCCTGAGCAAGGCAACAACCTACTGGTTTTTGCATAGTGTCCCATTGGTGTTTGCATGCATGTATCCAACCATTGGAATATTTTCTTCCACACAAATATTTTCATAGCTTTTTCTAAAGACCTGGTAAGGCCTTTGGCTTCTTGTTATGTCCTAATAGTGTTTGGAGTCCAACCCTAAGATGAATCCCACTTATGTCCAGTAGATATTAAATCCTTAGAATCAACCTTGTATGATGTAAAATGACCTTTGGTAAGTGAATTTCTTTGGATGTTAGTTGAATCTCTGTAGAATTCTCCAAAATTTGAATATAAAAGCAAAGACTTAGACATGAATATAACCAATAAGAAAGATGGGAAATTTTTGGGAAGAGGTCATGCCATAACGTAAAAGATATTGATAGAGAAACAAGTCATGTTGGAGAACCAAATGCTTGTTTACAAGCTCTTTGAGTGTTGGAAATTTGAGTTCATATTTACCTTAGATATATTATTATATCCTAGTTTTTACATTTCCCATTGACCATTTTTCTTCTTTTGAAAATATATAACATTTAGTTTCTATTTATAAATAAAGTGGCATTTTGGCCCAGACAAGGTGTAGTTGAGTCACCCTGCCTGCTATAGATACAACTCGAATACATGTAATCACCCTACCTGAAATATCTTCCACCTATTGAAAATAGTCTACCCAAAAATATACCCAAAACTCAGTCTCAGATCTAGCTAAAACCTAAACCATGGGCCAATCTCCAAAATGGGTCATTGGAAATATAAATTTTATGTTGTTCCAACTATGTTCTAAAAATAGAAATTTCTAAAAAAAATCTAAAAATGGAATTTCACCAAAAATTCACCTTAAATTTGGACCATAAGCCTATCTCCCCAATGGGTATCCAAATATATCATTCTTTTCTACTAAAACAAAATTTCGAATTCCTAAACTGAACGATCTACTAAGAAAAGCACAAGATGTGCTATCACCCTAAAACAATTATCTGAACACTACCCAAAACTCTTACAATTCAACTCTGGAACAAGGTAAGGTTGCAACAAAGCTAGGATACTTGTGAATTGTCAATGCTGAATGGTGAACTTTGTAACATTGAGCTCACCCCAAATGATATCCATGAATATATGCTGGAAACTAACACTCATATTTATGAAGGTAAACCTAGGGTTAACAGGACTCATGACAGTCATCATGAAGCAAAGATGCCAACCCCATTCACCACCAGGTTTCTAGATGTAGCATCTTTTCCTTTAGCTTCACAACCTTCAACGTTGTGTCGGGTCTATGTAGCTCATGGTTATGTTCCACAACCATTTCCACCTAATCCTACTCCTCTTGTTCATAGAACAGAAGAAAAGAAATTAGAATTTTTTCATGGAAAGAGGAAATCTTAATAGATAGTAGATTTATTTGCCTTCTTCTGTTTATAATCTAGTTTCTAGAAATTTAGAGTATTTTGTCTTCATTATGGCCTATTTTGTAAACATTATATGACAGTTTAAGTTTGAACTTTGAACTTTGAAGTCTGAACCTACCCTTGAACTGTTGACTACATATGACATCTCTTTGGTCATGAATATGAAGCTCTGTTTCATTTTGCTATTGATGTTATCTATTATAGTTTGATAATGACAAATGTTATTTATTGAAACTTTAAGATTGATGTTATGGTTGATCATTGGATGACAATGTTACAAGTCATAACTACTAGATGATTGATGTTATGTGTACTGAATGGTTGATGCTTTAATGATCATCATTAACCCAATAGTTAAATCCAAGTTTACACAAACCATGGGTGCGATCAGAATCGACATAAGAATCCGGTGTAGGTGCGACACTCATCTGAAAAATGAGAATGAACTGAAGTGTTCATTCTCATGATGACTTAAACATAAGTGAACTTATATTTAAGAAAACAAAACACTGAACATTATAATATAGGAGAAAACATATCCTCTTCCCAGAATAGGTTGATTAGATGAATAACCTGCTGAATCAAAGTATTTATCCTTCAATAAGACCTGCAATATAGTTTGCAACACTTCAACTATGGTCCCTTGTAATAATTCTTCAGCATAGGGCCACTCTGATTCAAAAGCCTAATCAATAAATAAGAGATCATCCGCAAGACAGAGGACCTCTACAAATGCCAAGTCTATAATAGATATCAACCTGCATAGAGTGGCCCTCACTATGTAATCATTTCAGTGTGTTTCTAGGGTTGGGCTCAACACTCATTTATTATATTCCTAACCATTTAAGATCCAACTTGTCATTATGTGAGCCCATAACTCCTCTTGAAAAGGACACCATACCTCTTGGGTTGAGTATAAATATAGACTCAAGACTTGTTTGTAACATCAACATGAGTTATTTCTCTCTTATACAAGTGACTTATTCTTTTAGCCTATGGGCATCACCAAGTTTTTGTGAACCAGGGTTTCTGATCATCTTCTTTACAATTGATCCAAAGATTATGGCTAAAGGCATTGCTCACTTTTTGACTTAAAAACCAAACCATTAGCACCCCATTCCGATGACTATATCTATGTAGTGGTCAACAGATTAACCAAGTTTTCTCACTTCTATGCCATACCAATAGAGTACAACACAATTCAGGTAGACAATCTTTTCTTCCAGGAGGTCTTCAGACTTCATGGGTTGCCGAAAAACATCATCAGTGACAGGGACAGTCGGTTCGTAGGGACATTTTGGAGAGAGTTGTTTTGGTTGGTGGGCACATAGTTGACACCTAGCACCATCTATCACCCTCAGACAGATGCGCAGACCAAGATTATCAACAAGTGGGTTGAAGGGTATTTGAGGAACTATGTAGGATGACAACAGAGAATGTGGGTAAAGTGGTTACATTTAGGGAAACATTGCTACAACACCACCTTCCACATGTCCATTGGTATGACACCCTTCCGAGCATTGTATGGATATGATGCTCCCACTTTGGTAGACTTGGTCTTCAGGGAGAGAAGAGCTCCCAAGGCCAAGGATTGGATCATAGAGAGTCAAGAGATTCTCAAATTGTTGAAAGAGAACCTGCAGATGGTGTAAAACTGATAGAAGATAAGCCCGGACAGGCACAGGATAGAGCGCAGCTTTGAGGTTGGAGATTTGGTTTTCTTGAGACTCCAACCCTACAGACAGTCATCTCTGAAGAAGAGTGGAGCCGAAAATCTCAAGCCCATATTTTATGGTCTTTACAGGATCATGCGTCGAGTAGGCGAGGTTTCTTACGAGTTAGAGCTTCCAGAGGGGAGCAAGATTCATAACGTGTTCCACATGTCTTGCCTCAAAAAGGTAGTGGGACAATTCATTAACACATAAGAGGAGCTTCCTCTGTTGGATGAGGAGGGACAGTTGGAGTTAGTTCCGGAGGAGGTTTTGGAGTTCCGGGAGTGGAAACTAAGGAGCAGGGTCATCAGAGAGTGTTTGATCAGATGGAGAGGGCTTCCAGTAGAGGACATGACTTGGGAGATCGAGCAGGTGTTGCAGCACCCTGGACCGGTATTGCTTGAGGACAAGAAATTTTGGGAAGGGAGGACTGTAATGTCCCTTTCCAAATAGGATCTCCAGAAGAGGAGGTTTAATGGTCTAAACCACCTCGTTAGACTATAGCTAGGGCCAAAGAGGGGTAAACAGGGTTACTAGAGGTCACTCCAGTCACAGGTGTTATATTCGGAAAGTGACATTAAGTTAACAAGAGTTAACAATGCTTTTAAGTCATTATGAGCTAAAAATAGAAGTCAACAGTGAATTAGGGTTTCAACAGTGATTTAGGGCTTCAGCATGATTTAGGGTTTTGGAAAGCTATAAAAGAAGGGTCAGCAACCTAATTCATCATTATGCAGATTATGACTTGTCATTGAGGAGAACATGCGCATCTCAGGAGAGATAGTTCAGTGTATTCCAGGAGGAAGACACTAGTTGGCTGATTTTGGTGTTGAAAGACACACCCTAGTCACCGGGAAGATCATCCAAGTCTTCCATCATTCTTCAGTGCTCCCATATTCTAGGTATTATCTTTTAGTTGCTTATTTGTATTCCGGCTCAGATCCTTTTGTCTTTTGATCTAGCTGAGTGTGTTATTTTATTCAATCGTAGTTGCTTATTTATATTCTGGCTAAGATACTTTGTATGTTGATCTAGTTGAGTATTGTCAGTTATTCAGCCGCATTCGACCATTTTGTAATCCACAGAGATATCATAATACAAACTTGCAGTCCTTTCTTGCATTTATTATTTGTAGGATCATTTATATGCTGTAAACCTTTGATCCTACACACACATTAGCAATGTTTCATAGACTAGCCAAGTCAGAAACATTACACCAATACTATTACTTCTGAAATAAAATAAAGAAAACAAAAATATGAAATTGAATGCATCAAGCTGGCAAGTCAGAAAAAGGCATCAGTGAAAACCTAATTTCAATAAATCCAAAAGGAGTGAAATAACATATCCACTGCAAGAAGATATAATGTGGCAATTGTCAATGGTAAACAGTTGTTATAGTACACCATTTTGTCACATTGAAGTGAATTCCTGCCTAATGTTAAGTGTATTGTTGTGGTTGAAATCATAGCCTATAAACACAACCTAATCAAGAAACAATACCATTTATCCTCAGGAATCATCAATCCTAATTTGATGTGGGTGCATGCAAACCTAATTTGGATAAATCTAATACGGACCAAAATAACACCATCGACTGTAAATGAAATAATGATTGAGAATAAATCTTACTATCCAAGCTCAAATACCCCTAAATATGCATAAGAGAAAATAAGCACTAATATTTGCATTCCAACAACATGGAGTTCACGCATATATGTCATGGAAGCTCAACAATTGCTAGCAACATAAGAATGCAATTTCATCTACTTGAATGAGCTCATTCATGCTTAGTGGAATTCTTGTTAAATTGAGTATCTACCCTTTAATACTAGGACACTATATATGTGAAGAGATAGGTCTCATATTCATCAAATTCCAACTTCATTTCCTGTCACATACAAGAAAGAGACAATGCAATAGTTAAATATCAAATCATCAATCTTAAAATAACTTGCATCAAGAAAATGTGGCTCCACTTTTACAATGAAAAACACAAATTATAGATTATAGAACCTATTTTTACCTGAAATGCATCCTCAAATTGGCACATAGTAATCTTGCTATGATAAAGAATTTCTGACCTACTCCAAAAATAGAGGAAAAACGTAGCACAAGAATCACATCATCTGTTTTATTCCATTCACTATTTCTTTCACCACCAATGGAACACATATACCGAAATAAGTGTTCCCTAGGCCCTCATATATATTGGATTAGATCAAATGTTGCGGTATATCAATTTCCCAGTTCTCATCTTGGTGCTCACTTTCTTCATTTTGAACAAAACCCTCTCCAGATGGACTATCATTATGAGCCTCCAAAGAATTATGTTATGTATCAAGTTCATTAGAGAAACTTGTTATATTGTTTTCTCCCCTTCTATCACAATCTGATCGCCAAAGAGCTAGTGCTCTTTCATATGGAAAAT
>ML799666.1:201264-224924 GCA_009831015.1 Picea engelmannii
TTCCCCTTATCACCATACTGTCAATTATACTATTGTTGGGCATCAATTATATGATTACAAGGGAGAGCTCCAAAAATAAGAAGTCAAATATTCATGTAGAGATATGTTGATTATAAGCTTGTTCAAAAATAATTGATATGACAGACAATGCAACAACACAAAATACAGCTTCCTTGAACTCAAATAAGGCACCCAACCCAAACTTTGAGAACATATCTGGATAGAGATCCTTTGTTTGTATGTGTGTACATGAAGATAAAAAACCCTATTCTTGAGGGAACTATAGGAATTACATGTAGACAACAAGAATCCCAAATTCCAATTGAAATCTATAAAGTTTTGAGATATCTGTAAGTATAATTAGTGCTAATAGCAGTGTTTTACAATCCTTATAGAAGTCAGTCTGTCAAGTTGTTGTCTTCACTCCATTTTTTTTTTGGTTCCAATGTGTTAGTGTCTAAGAGACTTTGATGATTTATATCAATGAATATATAATAGATTTATCATTGAAAGTATAATTAGTGATGTGTTGTGTTGTTATATACTAACCTTACATATTAGTATCCAGATGAGTATCTTTGCCATGGCTAAATTACATATAGAAAAACCCAAAAATAGCAAGGAGAGCCATTTAAGCTCTGAGAGTGTATGGAGTTGTAATCATAGTCACAACATATAACCATTTTGCACTGACTCTTAGATGAAAAAAGAAGAAGTTGAGATTTGTTTATTTCCATTTAATCCATAGATATGTTAGTTTGTATAGGGATCATGTTCATGTAAAAGTCAAATAACTAAATTTTTGAAACTTTGTCTTTAACAGTGAATTCAGGTAATGTGTTTTCACTATATAACAAGGGATTTAGATAATTGGGATTTGTGGTTATCCCTCTTTCTCTACTTATTTATGATTTATTCTTTAATGTATTCATATATTTCAATTTTAGCAATTAGTGCATATATACAATATACAAGTATTGTTGGGTTTATGTTGGAACTTGGATTTCTCAAAAATTTCAAGTAATCAATTGAGTACCGATTCTAAATTGCATAAAGATGATATTTCGTAGGGCAATTCATCATTTCTTTATAGTTTAAGGAAAAGTATTTCTATGTGAGTGTAAATGCAGAAAATGCATAGGAGAATCATTGAGCAATTAAGAGCTCTCATATTTTTGACAGAGTAGTGAGAGGGTTGTTGCTAGCAACCATTTAAATATTGAAAGGGGATTGTTACATTGGTATACTATATATGATAGAGAAGAAACTCTAAACCTCTAAGTCATTGTTGTGTAAAAGCCAAAAATGATTTGAGATACACATGGCAGCGCGCAAATCACTGATCATAAGATAAAGAGAATCTATCACACATTTATTCATATTAGTCAATGGAAACTCTAGGTACCAAAACAACAATAAGGATATAAACCCCGAGTTTCTTCACAACTTTGACATAAATATAAACAGTAGAATAGATAAAGGAAGGCTTTAAGCGAAGGAAAATGGGATGTAATTTCCCTGAAATTAATTTTGAGCAGGTATGAAGCCTCCTCGGTGTTTTCGGTTCAGACCCTCTGATAACTGAGTCATTGTTCCATGTTTATTAACATTATGACTTCAACTACAAGGACGGTGACATATTTTTACAAGAGAGAAACTTTTACTATAGGAAACTAAGAAGAGCACTCTGTGAGAAACTTGGACAATAAGACCACAGTGACAGATTGCAAGAAGGAGAAGTAGTTAAAACATCTGAGATGGAATTAGAATGTGAATCAAAGTCATACCTTGCAAATAGTAGTGAGAAGGTTGTTTTTTTTTTACAGAGTAGTGAGAGGGTTGTTGCTAGCAACCATTTAAATATTGAAATGGGATTGTTACATTGGTATACTATATATGATAGAGAAGAGACTCTAAACCTTGAAGTCATTATTGTGTAAAGGCCAAAAATGATTTGAGATACACATGGCAACACGAGAATCATTGATCATAAGCTAAAGAGAATCTATCACACAGTTATTCATATTAGTCAATGGAAACTCTAGGTACTAGAACAATAAGAAGGATATAAACCCTAAGTTTCTTCACAACTTTGACATAAATATCAGAAGTAGAACATATAAAGGAAGGCTTTAAGCAAATAAAAAATCAGTAAGCACCTCTCTAAAGCCGCGAATACACCACTTGTTTGATGGAAACGTAGAGAATCAATCAGATATGTGAGTTTGCAAATTGCCAATGTGGTCGAGCCTTAGAGTCGAGCCGTGAGCAGGGTCCTCCTCTGCGAGAGGGGTCCTCCTCTGTTGGAAGACTAACAAAATATGGTCACTGCCAATTGGTGCCTGGGCCGAACCTGGGAGTAACCCATTACCAACCAGAAGAAATTTGAAGAGTAAAATACTAAAATCGTAAACCTCAAGGCCCAAATGGGAAATAAGAGGTAACAGAAGAAGAGTAAAACCGTAATTTGTAAACCTCCATTCCGTCAAACCCCAAAGGGGAAATTCAAATAAGAATGAAGATGTAAACTGAGGAATGCATTTAAGATCCCATATAATTTATACCATGTGGGAGGGCCAAAAATCTCCATGTTCTTTGGAAATCGGGCAAAAGGAAGATTGAAATTGGGCAAAGGGAAGATTGTAGGCTATAGCTACCCAGTGCTGAGTGCCCACTACCCATACCACAAAATAGGGGCGAAATTATACCATAAACCCTGATTTTACCAAATGGCAGGGTGAAGAAGCTATCATAAATTCCCATACTTCTAGAAATTTGGCTAATGGAAGCTTGTTCCTCCAAATTTCAGGGGCTAAGTATAATTTTTTTTCTTCTATCCCTCCTAAAAACATGGACTAACCCTGTACATGATTTTTACCCTAAAATAAATTGCGGGCTAATGAAATAAGTTTAAAAAATTCACTCTAATACAAAAAATTCGCCCAATAAAAAATTGGAGGCCCCTTAATTTCGCCCATGAGTGAAATTTCGCCCCTAAAATCATCTATGGGTGGGATAATGGGAACCAGACATAACCATCGGTGTGACCTGAAGTGTTCCATTATCATCAGAAAAATCCTCCTCTTGGTCAACTGCAGAAAAATCTAAACTTGAATTTACAACACAAGAGGTCTACTTTTCGTCACAAGGAAAGAAAGGGGGAATTGAGTGATGGGAGGATACATATATTTCTTCCAAAAAGGATCCTCTCTCTGATCTACACATTCCATAGTAAAGAAAGAATCATACATAAGAAGTCCAACTAAAGGATTAGTATTTTCAATAGTTTCATTTAAATCTAAATAAGTGTGTATATGAACATTAAAACATGATTTAGATTGTTCATCCTCTAGCTGATATGTTTCATGAGTAAGAGAAATTCAAAAGGAAATCAAGTCATTCATAGAGGTCCTCTCATCCAAAGGAAATCTATGGAAATGATTAGTAATTCTGATAAAAAAATATTCAAGAGATTCATCTTCATTTTTCCTAAGCTCTGATATCTCTACACACAAAACATCATAATCATAATTCTCAAAAGAATGTAAAAATTCATCTCAAAAATTGTTCCTATGTGTGAATAGAGGCAACTGGAAAAGTCTCGCACCAGCTCTTGACACGGCCTGCAAAAGTGAGAGTGAACAACCTACAAATGACATTCCCAATAGTAATATTATGAAAACTACAAATTTCCAGAATTGTAAAGCATGTTTAGATGCATCTATCTCTCCCTCGCCATCAAATTTAAGTTTTGACAAGAAATGTAAAATCTTTCTAGGAGGTTTGAGAGGTATAGTACTAGAAAAACATCTCATAAAGGGATATGGGATGGAGCCATTAGTAAATAAAAACAATTTAATAAGAATGACTCTGCAAGATCAGCTTGTCATATTCCCCTCCTTCTAGTGACATTTATGTTGACAGGTCTGAATGTCTTGTAAAGAAGGTAAGGGAGAATGCCCGATGGAAGGTCCCAATTAGACCTAATATCATTTGGTGTGGTGTTTTTGATGAGTATGTGGGCCTCGTTGTCACTTAGAATTAAAACAATAAAAAGGGGAAAGACAACGAACTGTCCCCCAAATAGTTCTCATTAATCTTAAGACTAATCTAACTGAAAGAAAAATGATCTAATCTAACTACTTATAACCTATCTCGGGAGAAAAATTAAAAGAATGAGTACAATGATAAATAATATTATTAGAACCAGAAATAATTCATGTATGCTAATGATAAATGATAACAACAATGATACAAATACATAGACAATTAGTTGTACAATGCATTCATAACATTATTTATGTACTCATAAGAAAACATATGACAACATAAGAATATATAATAGAGTGAAGAAATAGTTCATACAACAAAATTATATGCAACTGAAGTAGAAGATAAATGCACAAAGAATAGTCTCATATGCATTCATCAAAGTCACAAGTTTCTGGAATTCCTCTTGCTCTTTATTGACTCAGTAGTAATATTACCATATTTTGTTTACAAAGGGTAAAAGTACTCCCATACACCCTACGATTTCTCTTTTTTAATACAAGAGAGACTCTTTATCTCTAGTGATTGTTCATTTCATTTTCCTTCTGTTTCTCATCTTATATTTCAAAATTATTATTTTTCGAAAGTAAACATATAAGCAATACAAAGAGAAGCTGAAAAGACTCCCAAGTGATTATTTTCTCCCTAAGGAAGTTACAAATGATATATATATATATATATATATATATATATATATATATATATATATATATATATATTATCAACTCGGATTGTAGGTGTTGTCTTATGTTTCTCGAGTTATTTTGGGAATTTCTAGAGTTAGCTTGCTAATTAAAATGACTTTTCCTTCTTCTCATCTGTCTCATCTTTCAATTGTTCCCTTGCTAGTTCTATTTTGACTCATGTAGATTGATATATAACTACTTGAACATGCATAACCCATTTTCTGAGTAGATTCGGGCCTAGTCTATGTTCTCTATTTTTGGAGGATTTTCACTCTCAATATGATAATATTTACCATGCCATATTTTTCTTCGTTGTTCCAGTTTTCTAGCAAGCTATCTCAGAACTGATTTGACAACCTTGATCATGAGTTATGGTTATCCGAAGTTGATGCTCAACAACCATTGATCTACTCATGGGTTTGATCTAGACCATTGATCTTGTACTCTAAATAATTATCCCACATGCATTGGGGAGTTTGATTATGGAGTGTTTATATTGTTGAATCTCTCCCACATAACCTGTATTCAGAGTTATGACATGTATAGAGTGTTGGGCCCACATTAATTTTTCAATCGTACCTACAATAGAAATAACCCTGGATTAAAATAATAAAACCATAATTAAATTAAATAATAATTAATTCAAGATCCTTGTATCAGATAGGTTTTTGGGACAAACTGTATTCATAAAGATTTAATCCCAAAGAGACAAGTCAAACTCGAATGTCATGTTAGATAATACCCATCACCGTGACATGTCAACACCATGCAGGGAGATACAATAGAATATAGGAAGTTGGATGACATGTAACATGCCATATAATATATGACCAAATGATAGGTGGACACGTTAAAAAAAATAGAGATCACGCAAATGTGGAGGTGACAAGTGGAACGTATCCATTAGATAATGAGATCATCTGATAAAGGGGAGCCCAAAGAGATGAATTTGATAGGTTATAGACCTTCAAGTTTTGGATTCTTATATTTTGGATAGAAAGAACTCAATGAAGGGGGAACCCAATAGGAATCATCCTATAGGCTCAATTTAAATACATGAATCCGATAAAGTGAGAAACTAATAGGGCATTGGGCTTCGAATTTCAGAAGAAACTATTCACAAGCGCAAATGGATTATCTGATGGGAATAACCCAATGAGGGGAGTCCAAAAAGGATTTCAGGCTTCATAAATTTCATGAAGATATTCCTTATGTTTTCATCCCGATGGTAAAATCCTGATTTGAGATATAATAAAATAATTTCATAGTCTAGATCTCTGAAAGGGTTTTGAAAGAGGGGTTTCATAAAAATAATAATCTGATAGAGGGGTACCTGATAGACTTGAACCTGATAAGATAAAATTTGATAGTATAATCGGATCGGGAAAGACTTGGATAGGATAGTTCGACTACAAGGTAAGATCCCAGAATGTTTAATTCTGATCAAGTTTCGGATGCAAGCGAATGAAGACTGACCATCAATCAAACCAAACTAATAATCTAGGACATTTATTTAAAAATAAGGGACCAATATAAATGAAGAGGATGGGAATTAAGGTTCCACCTGATGAAGGAGAACCCGACAGGTTTGTTGAGTTTCGACTTCAGAAGAAATAGTTTTTGTACATAGTTGGATTATCCAATGGAAATAACCCGACAAGGGAGCCCGATATGCCTTTAGGTTGTAAGAAAAGGTGAATCTAACTCCTAATAAGGAAGAGTTAGAGAAGGTAATCCTGATGGTGAAGTTTCCTAATAAGGATGAAGGTTCCATATGAGGGTCAAGGTTTCGATAAAATAATAAAATACAATAACATTCAAGCCATGGAATAGAACTGAAAGTAGAAAATGATGTATATAGTGATAAGTAAAAATCTGGTTGGGGTTTAGAAATATAAGCCTCAATTCTAAATGTAGGAGTTAACAAGGATCAAGATATGAATTAGAGAGAATCTCGATAAAGAGGAACAATATCAAGGGATTTCCATAAGCATGACAAGAATGAATTGACCAAGTAGAGAAATATTGGGTTTCCCAAAGCATCCTTTAGTTTCCCATATTTTTTCATTAGTTGGAATCCATGTTCTTCAGTTCTCTCTGTGTTATGTGACCAAATGTACATGATCTTGTACTTAGGCATGATCTTCTTGAATACTTGAAGGAATAGAATAACCGTGTAAGAACTTGAATTGGCACCATGTTCCTACAATCACAACAAGAATGAACTTTGTTAAACAAGGAGATACTTGCAAGTATGTTATAAAAATTACATTATTTTCCTTTCACTTCAAAAAACTTATGAATAAGCACTAAGTTTGTTTTCAAAATGAATAAATGAAGAGGAAAGGTTTCTCAAAGACAATCATCCATGATTTGGATTGTTGTAGATAAATGTCATTATAGTTGCATGCACCTAACATCAAACTCATATAAAGGATCAGAGACCTTGTGATTCAAGATAAGGGTTTGAAACCGAACAATATGATCAATATATGAGATCATAAAGATTAATTCATTAGGAACAACATGCAAGGAAGAGGATGAAAAACATAAACATGTTCTTCATTTAATTCATCCATTCAAAAATACCAAGAGAAAAACTATTCAAGGCATATAATGGAACATCAATCTCTGTATCCATATAGGATCATCAAATACTTTGAAATATGTACAAGGTCCCAAATATAAATTGTCAATTTCATCATACAAGTGTCAAGGAAGCATCATAAGACAAGAAGAATTATGAAGACATTTGAAAGCATAAGATCACCAAGATCAAGAAACCTCCATAAATACAATTATCAATAAAGATCAAACCCTCAAATCCCTCACAGTATATGAAGAATAAACATTATTCTCATAGAAGTAGAGGATTAGGCATTAGTGTTCAAATTTTAGTAACGGGGGCCTTCCTTTCGATTGTTAAAGAAAAGGTAAATAGGGGTTATTGTGGCCACAACAGGTTCCAGGTATGTTATTTTTCCTATCTTATGAAAGTTAGTTATTGAAAGTAGTTACTTTTAATTAACTACCTAATTAGAGTCTAAAAAATGTATTTTAAGGGAACTACTCTGTTGTGGCCCATGAACCAAATCCATAGGACTTATATTTTTGTAACACCTAGTTGCCAATTTACCCCAAAATTCTCCAATTATCCAAATTACACCAGTTAACCCCGATTTCCAAATTAACCCAAATTAGACCAATTATCCCAATTCTCCCAATTAGAATAATTATCCATAATTTCCCAATTTGCTCCAATTTGCTCCAATTTGTCCCAATTAGATCTATTATCCTCAATCTTTTAACTATACCAATTAGTATCAATTAGTTTAATTTAACATATTATTATGGTGTATGTCTAGGTCATTGTTTACATGATAAAACAATGATTCAAACAATTTTTTTTTATTGATTTAGATGAAATATATCAAAAGTATAAAAATAAGTCTTTATTTTGAAGATGTTCTATTACATGTCACTAGGGAAATATTCAACATCATGCTTGGTTTCTAACTCATCATTATAAAAAAAAAAAACAAATCTTCATAAATTGAATAAACATCACCAAATTAGGTATGTCTGACATTTCATTAATGTCATCATTGGAATCATCATCATGATTAGGATGCATATCATTATCTTGATCGCAACTCATGGAGAGTGATTCTTGTTCTTCTATTTCAATGTCATTGTCCAAGGGGTTGCCATCTAGATGACAAACTTCGTGTTCTCCTTCTTCGTCCGTCACTTATTCCTACTACTCATATTCCTCATGGTTACAGTCTTCATTTTATTTTGAGAAACATTAATATATCCCCTCTTGAATTTTAAATATCACAAAAGGATAATCCATTCTACATGGAACCTATAAATAAAATATATGATCACATTGATTTTGATGGATAGTATGTTATTTAGATTCTTGTGTTTTTTCTTTAATATTTGGAAATATTCATGAAAAATAGCATTCCTTTGTTCATCATGCAGTAATTGTGAGAAAATTCACATGGTCACAAGATCATAGAAAAATATAAAATACACAAATTGATACATGGTAAAACCCTTGAAAGGGAAACATCCATGGAGCAATGGGAAGCACTCAATTATTTATTCTCAATTTTTTTTCTACAATGAGGAGCCATGTCTTTTATTTTTAGAGAAAATTATTGCATGCAAACTACTATTTTGTTTTTAGCTCATTAAGACAATAACCAAAATATTCTCCAGGTTAAGATTACTTAAACTTTGAATTTACCCATGCAATGGATAATTACAAGTTATTTATTGTGCATACTTAATATATTTGCATGTGCATAATTAATTAAATAATGTATGCATAACTATGCACCAATATCCTCCCGTAAGATTGACTTGGAGTTGAGAGAGATAAATAAGAATGTACATGTTATTCCCCCCATAAAGGAAACTTCCTTCACTTCTAGCAAGGATTAAAGATGAGGGAACTTGGTTTCTGTGAGTGGCTTGTTGAAAATATTTGCAACCTACTCTTTTGAATAGAAATTTTTTAAGTCAAGAACTTGATCATCCAAGATTTTTCATATGTAGTTCATATGAACCTCAATGTTCTTGTTACACTAGTGTTCAACTAGATTGTGTGCAATGTGGATGTCACTCTGATTGTCATACCAAAGAGTTGTAGGATGATCCTAAGAAAATAGCAAACTCTATGATCAATTTTTGAATCCAAAAAATTCTCGACCAACATTCACATCACTTAGGTACTCTTCCTCTATATACAAAATAGTGATTTCATGTTTCTTTGTGTTGGACCGAGTGAGAAGACCTAAACCAAGGTTGAAATTGTAACCAAAAGTAGACTTCCAATCATCAACATCACCTACCCAATCTAGATCTGTAAATATCACTAAAGAAGAGGATCCCCCTATAGTATAATCAATTCCAAAATAATAAGTACCCTTGATGTATCAAAGGATATGTTTTGTTTCCTTCCAATGACTCTCATGAGGATCATGCATGAAGCAAGATATTAAGACAACAAAAAAGAGATGTATGTTTAGTTAATAGTCAAGTACAAAATAATTCCTACCAACTATTTATACAAACTACGAACAACCTGAGGAGTTCAACACTTAGAAAAAAGTTTGACACCTGACTAGTAAGGAGTAGAGGTAGACTTGCAATATTTCATGTGAAACTAGTGAAGAATATTAAGATCATAATTAGGCTAAGAAATTGTTATCACCTCATCATATTGTTGTATTTGAAGACCAATAAAATAATGAAAGAGGACTAAGTCGAGCATCTCAAATTGTTTCATAAGAGTAGACTTCATATGCTTGATATGATGGTGATTACACTCGGTGATAAGTAGGTCATCAACATAAAGAAAAAGGATGAGGATTTCACCATTTACAATTTTAGTGTAGATATTGGAATCAAATTGATACCTAGAGAAACCACAAGAAGGAAATTTTCTATCTTTTCATACCAATCTCGAGGAAATTTCTCTATACCATAAAGTGACTTCTTGAGGTGGTAAACAAGTGAGGAATCATCCTGAGAAAAACCTGGAGGTTGTTCAGAAATTTTTTCATACATTTGATGTACTTCCAAACCTTGAGAATCATCAAGTGAAATAACAAGCCTATATTGGATCCTTCTTTGCAATAGGGGAAAAATTTTCTGAGTAATCAATACCTTCAACCTCTAAGAAACCTTCGGCAATAAGGAAGGATTTAAAATTATCTACACTTTCATCTATTAAAAACTTGGTTTTGTATAACCACTTGCAATGAAAAAGCTTGTGACCTTTAAGAAGAAGAACAAGATCCCAACTGTTATTTTTCAATAATGAGTTATTTTCTTCTTGCATAGCTTCTTCCTATTCAGGTAGACCACTTGCTTCTTTGCAAGTCTATAGATATTCTATCTCAATGTGTTGCACCATAATATTGAACCAGTTGTATGGATTTGAGAGCATTTCCTATGAGGATCTATTGGATCATCAATTGAAGTGCCAGTGGATTCCCTTTTCTTATGGACCCATGAGTAAGTGGATAAATTGAAGGTGTGGGAGTTGTAGACTAACTGTAGGAGGAGGAGATAGAGGTGTAAGATCTATAGACCAAATTATAGGACTAGGTTATGCAATTTCTCGTTCATGTTTATTATTTGAAGAGGAAGAAACATCGTTCAAAAATGATACAAGTCTTAGAGAAGTATAAGAAGAAGGGAGAAGTGGAAAAGAAGAAGATGTGGGCATGCAGGCCAAGGAGAGTTCATAAAATTGAATATATATCATAAATATAACCTATAAAGAGTGAGGTACAAATATCCCTTTTGATTTTACATCTTTATCATGGATATAAAATATGCATTTCTCACTTTTAGGTTGCATTTATTTATTCCTTTCATCGGGAATATGAGAACATGCTTCACAACCAAACATTTTAAAAATGACTTTCATTAGGCTTGATCTTATACCAAGCTTCTTTTGGAGTTGAAATCATTATAGATTTTGTAGAAGCATGGTTCAATATATAGTTAGCACAATTTATTACCTCTACCCAAAATTGTGGTGCTAAATTATTTACTTGAACCATATAGTTAACCATTTATTTAAGTGTTCAATTATTGTGTTCATCTACTCCATTCTGCTATAGAGTGTATGGCACAATATGTTGAATTTGAATGCCCTCTTTAGAGTTAAAATTAATGAAGGCGTATTAACATATTCTCCACCATTATCAGTGTGAATTATTTTTCTTATATGTCCTAATTGTTTTTCATCAAATGCTTTGAAAGAAACAAAGAGATTGAAATTTTCATTTTTGAGTTTTATGAAGTAAAACCATGCGTACTAAGTGTGATCACCAATGAAAGTGGGAATGTATGTGCACCTAAAAATGAGAGAGTGTAGAATGGACCATATATGTGTGAACCCATTCAAAGTTATTCTTGTTCTCAATATGATTGACCATATGGAAATGGATATTTGTGATGCTTATCGAAGACACAACCATGAAAAACACCATTATTGCACGAGGGAGGGAGAAAGACATTAAAAATTTGGTTCTTCAAGAGCTACTCCAATTAGTAGTAGTTCAAATTAACAAACTTCACATGCCAAGGCTTACTCGATTCATCAATGTGTGTAATGAATATAATGGTAGGTGATGACGGTTCAAAGATATCAAATTTATATATCCTTTAAGAATCATGAATACACCCTCAAGATATTACAAGAGATGGATCCTTTAGATATCTAATTAAAATATTGCAAGGTGAAAACTCGATGTTTTTTCCATCACTGGAAATGATTGATTTCAAAATTTTAAAGTAAATTAGATAAGAGATAAGGAACATAGAAGACATTGTTAATTTTCCCATTGGGAAGATCTATTGTTCCTTCTCTTACAACATATAAAGGAGAACTATCATCAACAAAAATATGTCGGGTTGTACAATCATCTAGACTAGAGAAAATTCCCTATGATTGGCCATATGATGAGATGCCCCTAAATCTAAAATCCACTCATGATTAGGCTAACATGCCATTTCAGAAAGAGCATGAGGTTTAAAAGAAGTGGAAGAGGAGGAACAACATAATTGAATTTTATGATTCTTCATGGCTATTTTTAATTCTTGCATCTTCTTCCAACAATGTGTATCAATATGCCCATCTTTGCCACAAATGGCACAATTCCTAAGTGGCTTCTTCTCCTTTGATCTGGTCACCTATTTAGACTTTGGAAGAGCAGAAGTTATTGTTGGTGAGTTAGCGGTTATGGACTATTTAGCTCCTTTGAACTAATTTTTAGAGAGTTTGGAGCCCGTGTTATTGTGAGTAATTAAGGATTTATGCTTACTGGATTTGTATTAAGAACACTCATATGTAAGAGTTTTTCTTTCTCCTGTGTTAACTACTCAGAAAAAATCTCAAATGTAGGCATTTTATAAGATTCTACTAATGCATATCTAGTAGAATAAAATGTAGATACAAAAATATCGAAAGGATCTTTGAGTTTATAAAAAATAGCCATGACTACTTGATCATATGACTTAGTTATTCCAAAATAACTAAATTGAAGTCTTAGGATATTGAATTTCATGATGTAGTAATCAATCTAAGGAAATTGTGTTGGGTCAAGAGTGATGGGATAATTTTCTAGCTGATAATAAAATCACTTTCATTTTCCCAAAGAGTTTGTTCAAACTTCAACCATTCTTCCTTCTAAGTTTGGATTTTGGCTCCAAAATTGAAAGATGAATCCCCCAAGGGGCTCTGAAGTGCGTGGATTGTTTTTTACTGGATCGTTGAATAGGTAGAGAATACTAATTGTGTAGTTGAGTGTGTTTTTGAATTTAATTCTAATGTGGAAACTCCTTGGAATGCCATGTGTTACCCACTAATCATGAGTTGATTTCATGACATGGAAAAAGGTAATTCCATGTGGAGATGTTATGCACCAAAAAAAAATTGCATAAAAAAGAGAGAGAGGGAAGAAATTCCATGCCTTGAGAAAGAGAGAAGAATGAATGTGAAGCATCTTCAAGGGGGGGACATCATTTTACTACAGAACAAATGTACAAGATGAGATGCTTCTAAATATTTCTCCTTAGTATATATATAGGAGACAAAGGGTACAATTAAAATTAAAGGGTCTAGCTGACAAAACTAATATAACAATAGAAATATAATAACTCAATATCTAAGGATTTACATGGGGTTTTATGATTAACATGGGGATTTGTCTAGGGCTTAGCATTCCCCTCCCCTTTAATAGATTTTTTCCCTCAACACTTGATTAGTTTTTAATGTTTCTATATGAAAAAACCATCTTCCCATGTTACCTATTCTATTGGTAGGTTCTTTCACTTAATGAGGTACTCAATAATTGCTCAATTTTTCAGTTATTTTAGGGATTGTTTCTAGTTCTAGTATGATTTTCCCTTGTTCATTCATCTCTAGTAAAACAATTTGAGCTCGGATCTTGTCATTGATTACCTTCTTTAAGAAAGAAACATGGAATATTGGATGTACATGTGAAGATGGAGGAAAATCCAATTTGTAAGTCTTACTTCCAATCCTTTACAGCACCTTATAGGGACCATAATACTTGGGTGATAGTTTATTATCCTTCTTTTTTCCCCCAAGGGACATCTATTTGTATGGTTTTAGCCTAAAAAATACTCAATCCCCCACTTCAAATTCCCTTTCCTTTGGATGTTGATCTACTTTTTATTTCATACTATTTTTTGTTGTAACCAAATTGTCCTTCAATAGTTTGAGAACCTCTTGTCATTGCTCTATGTGTTCCTCCACTATTTGAACTTTTACTTTAACTCTCAAGGGTGATGTGATGGATGGAGGATGATATCCATAAAGTTCCATTAATGGGGACATTTTTTGTAAAGTATGGAATGATTTATTGTACCACCATTCTACCAAGGGAAACTACTTGACCTATTGTGTATATTTATCATATGCAAAGCAATGAAGATACCCTTCTAGACATTTATTCACAATATCAGTCTTCCCATCGAATTGAGGATGGTAAGATGAGTTATGAGCCAATTGAGTGCCCAAACAAGAAAATAATTTATTCCAAAAGTTTCCAATAAAAATTGAAACTCTATCACTTACAATAATATTGGGGATTTCATGTAGCTAATGAATCGTTTCCATGAATGTTGTGGCTACTATACTTTCTTTAAAAGGATGAGGAAGAGAGAAAACATTGGCATACTTTATGAGTCAATCCACTACTACCATGATGACATTATTTCCTTTGAGCTTGGGTATACCTATAATAAAAGCCACTAAACCTCTCCCCAATGTTGACTTGCTATAGCTAATGGTTGTAAGAGACATGGGATCTTGATTGTCTCTCCTTTATTCTATTGGAAGACCACACATTATTCCACAAAATTTTGAACAATATTTTTAATACATTCCTAGAAAAAATTCTTCTTGATCCCGTGGTCAGTGTTCAAGAACCTTGAATTTCCTCCTATAAGAGAAGTTTACATTTCCAAAAGGGCCTTCTATTTGAGTTGGGAATTCTTACATAAATATGGATGATCTTGATACCACAGTAAATCATTCTTCCACAAAAATTTATCTAATGCACTTGGGTCCCCTTATAGTTGTTAAATTATCTTTCATACCTTATGATATTGCTTCCATTCTATCCTTACTTCTTCCACACAATCAAAATGTGGAATGGAAATAGCACATAGTAAACCCCGGGTGTCTTTTTCTTTCCTTTAAAGTGCATCTACCATCATATTTTGTTTTCATTTTTTGTAGATAATTTCAAATTCATAACCTAACATCTTTGTAGCCCATTTTTTCTCTTCTAAATATAATTGTTGTTCTAAGAATTACTTCAAACTATCATGATCTATTTTTACGTTGAAGTGTCTTCCTATTAGGTAAAGATGAAAATTCTTAATTGCATGTAATATGGCCAACATTTCCTTTTCATAAATGGGTTTGAGTATGTTATTTCATTTAATATGGCTACTTTCAAAGGCAAGGAGAATTCCTTGTTGAATTAAACCTACACCAATTCCATGTCGTGAGGCACCACACTCCCCAATAAAGTTTTTGTGAAGTCATGTGTGGCTGGGATAGGAGTCATACACATAGTCTCCTTAAGTTTTTCAAGACATTTGGTTGCTTCTTCAATACACAAAAATGCCTCATTTTTTAATAATTTTGTTAGAGGTGTTTTTATTTGACCATAATTCTTAACAAATTTGTAGTAATAGACCATCAATCCTAAGAATCCTCTAATGTTATTCAAGTTTTTAGGAATTGGCCATTCTGATGCAGACCCCCTTCTCTCCTAAGGGTTGCATGAGCTCCCAGTCAAGGATATTCAATTTTGAGCCAAATTGACTCTATGAGACCTTAATGGTCTCCCTTATGAATTAACACATGCCCTTCTTTGTCCTCTGGTGTGCGTTCTATGGTACCTGTGACCTCTTTCTTCATGCTACTGAACTCACAGGTTTCAGGTGCAAGATCCTCTCCCATTAGCCCCTTCCCGCATATGACCTTGGGTTATGTCCTTGCATAAATGCATGATTGTGGGTGCACCCAAGGGTATTTTGGGATCAAACTAATTTTCTCCCCACAATTCACCTCTAGCGACCACGTGTCCTTTTTCCAAAATCGTGGTCTCAATTGTGGCCAGCCCTCAACTTTTTAAAACTCATGCACCTTTTGTCCCCGCAATGCGAGGTGACCGACGTCTCACGATCTTGACAATACTTCTGAATGGATGACCGATATATACCTTTTTGGAAACCAACAGTTCATATCTACCTCTCCCAGATC
Source organism: Picea engelmannii (assembly GCA_009831015.1). NCBI lineage: Eukaryota > Viridiplantae > Streptophyta > Pinopsida > Pinales > Pinaceae > Picea > Picea engelmannii. The sequence continues at coordinate 217,333 of ML799666.1, forward strand.
GACGACTGTGATTGTTTCAAAATTTTGGGCTTCAGAATTCTCAAATCTCAAACTTTCCTTTCTTCCGCAATGATGTATATTCTATCATGCATTCTCTTTTGATCAACAGTCATGATCCCTGCAGGTCTTTGGACTTTGGGTTTTTCAAGTTTCAAACTTTACTTCCCTCGAAATACATCGAATTCTGCCACATGTCCTCTTGAATTAGATGGTGGGGATTTTCTTCGGATGATCCAACATTCGACGTTTGCTTTGGGTCTTTACCCAGAATCCACATATTCGTGCCACCTGTTCTCTAGATCTAATGGTTCATATCTACTTCTGAAAATATGATGGTTGACATTTACTTCGGGTCTTTACTCAGAATCCACAGATTCATGCCACCTGCCCTCTAGATCTAACAATTGAGATTCATTTCGGCTCTCCGATTCTCCGGGCTTCGGGAGTTTCAACTTTCAATTTGAAACTCTCAAAGTGATTTCTCTAGAGTTCACAATCCGTCGCCACGTGTCCGTCTTCAAATTGATGACTCTCATCGTTTCAGGATTTTGGTCCCTTCAACTAGATCAACGACTCTCTTACTATCTTCTCGATCAATGGTCGAGATCTACTTCGATGATTTCACCTCCTCTTTGTCCACAAACTTTGAAAGTTGTGGATCTCATGCTACCTGTCCTCCTTGACAATGGACAACCCCAAATTTCTTTAGGACTTTGAAACTTTGGTGAATTCACCCTCTTGCATGCGCAAAGCGCTAAGGCTCATACACCTTGCTTTGATCAGATCTTTGTGATCATCTGAGTTGTGATCCCCCAACCACTGTCTCTCCTCCTCCTAAGCTTCTGATTTCCTCCAACTTAGAATATTTCCTAAGTATTCAAAGGCCTCGACCTTTGTTCTTCCGACAAATCCATCTCTTGGACCTTATTTGTACTTCTGAAACCACTATCTCTTATAATATTTCTCACCCTCTGCTCTTTTGACTTCTTAGAGATTCACTTCGACACTTAGTCAAGTTTCGTATCTGTGCACTCCTTGCAACAAATTCTTGTGCAAGTTTTGGGTTCTTATGGACGACTGTGCACACCTTGCAACAGTCACTTTGCACTCCTTGCAAAGGGAAATTTCACACTATCTCTTCTGAGCTTCAGAATCGAAACAAATACTTTCAATGCACTCCTTGTGGACTGTGTGCACACCTTGCACAGACTCAATTGAAGAGATACAATTGGAACTTATGCAAACATCTCACAATTTCATATATTCATAATGAAATTCATTCATTCATGAAAACAACAATAACAGGGAATTGCAAATAGTAACAACACCATGCATTGGATCAATTTGTCTATGTTATATTCATTCAAAAGCAAATGGCTACAAATATGATCGAACAACAACTAAAAACTCATAAAATTTCCTACTAACTCGCAGCATCCTCATTTGGGTGTACCAAACCTCTATTTAGCTCAGACGGTTCTTAGGGTTCCCCACTTGACTACTCATATACTTGAAAACAAAAACCTAACTGCTACCTTAGTTCAGTTACATTCAAGACTAGGAGTGAAAACTCCCATATCACTCGTGATCATTCCGCTTCCAATTGTTTGATCTTCTTCCATTTTTCAATCATCTCCAAAATATTCACAGTAAATGCCAACGTTAAGATTCCGAAATGATTCCAAAGAACTGAGTTATCCTTCCATGCTTTCTCGCTTACGATGCTCCTGCATCATAATCCCTTGGAAAAAAAATCATGGACTCCTATCCATGAACTCCTACACCAACTTTCCATGCTTCTGGATATCAACTTCATTTTCCCAATTGGCATATTCTATTGGGTGTCCCTTCCACTTGACCAAATATTCAAAATAGGTCTTCCTCCTAGTCTTTTTGCCAATCCTCTAATCAACGATCTTCTCCATCTGTGGTTTTTCTGCTATAGGCATTTGTTTCTCCCACTAAATCTTCTCTTGATGTTCTGATCCCTCTGTGTCATCTTCCCTATAAGGGTATAGGTCTGAAATGTTAAATATGGGTGATATGCCCACATCATCTGGCAACTCAATCTCATAGGGATTTGCATCAAACTTCTTTAAGATCTTACATGGCCCTATCTTCTTCATCTTTAACTTGCTATATGTTCCCCTAGGGAACCTTTATTTTCCTGAGATGTGCTAGAACCTGATCTCCTACTTCAAATTGAAGTTCCATGTGATTTTGATCAACTCTGCGCTTGTACTCTTAGCTAAAGATCTGGAACTGTCTTGTGATCTGGCTATGGAGCTTCTTCATTTCTGTAGTAAAATCTTCTGCTCCAACATTTCTGATCTCACTTTGTTCCAAGTATCTCAACTTAGATACTCCCCTTGGTTTCATTCCATACAATATTTGGAATGGGCTCTTTCCAGTGCTCCTGTTTGGTGAGTCATTGTATGCAAATTCTACTTGTGGTAGAATCTGATCCCACTGATTATGATTCTCAGTGACCAGAATCCTCAATAAGTTTCCCAAACTTTTGTTTACCACCTCAGTATGTCCATATGTCTGAGGGTGATAAGATGAGTTGAAGGACAATTCTATCCCCAACTTCTTCCACGATGTTATCTAGAAATGACCAATGAATATAGTGGCTCTGTCTAAGACAATGCTCTTGGGTAGTCCATGAAGTCTCACAACTTCCTTGAAAAACAAATTTGCAACATGTGTTGCATCACTAGTCTTATGGCATGTGATAAAGTGTGACATCTTTGAAAATCTATCAACCACCACAAATATGGAATCACATCCTCTTTGTGTTCTTGGCAGTCCCAACACAAAATCCATGCTTATTGCATCCCAAGGCCTCTATGATACTGGAAATGGTTGATACAATCCAGTGTTCTATCTTTTACCCTTTGCATGTTGGCAGATTCTACATCTTTTCACAAATTTATCACTTATGTTCTCATACCTGGCCAATCGTATGAAATTCTCAACTGTGCAAACGTTTTATCATGGACGAAATGTCTATCCAATCCTCCACTATACTTTTCCTTCAAAATTTTATCCCTCATTGAGCATTTTGGTATGCACAATTGATTTCCCTTGAAAAACATTATGTTAAGCCCTAATATTGGCTCATTACCCCTTAATTGGGGCATATTACATTAGTAATGTTATTTTATTTATGTCGGTTTTATTCCATTAGTTGTAATTATACCTCCTAGTCTCCTATATATACCAAGGAGACATTTTCATTTGGAATCACCTTGTACTTGAACATTTATGTGGGGTAAAAGGAGGTTTCCCCCTTGAAGAGGATTATTATCTGAAATTCTCTCTTTTTCAAGGCGTTGAGTACTTATTCTGAGGTTTTTCTATGCTACATTGATATTTGGTTCTTAACATATGGTATCAGAGCTCAAGTTCTTGGGGTTTTGCTGCTACATCTAAGACACCGTGAAATTTTCGCTATAAATTTTTTTCTACAATGATTCAGAAGGAACGGCTTGGAGGATATTTATTAGATAGATCAAGGTACGTTGGGTTAAGAATTAAGTGCCTGAGGCCTTATAATTTCGGAGATAAATCCTTTGTAAGATAGGGTTCTAGAATCATATTGAATTGAGTCATTGCGGTATTTTAGCTATAAATTTTTTTTTGTAATGTTTTTAGACCCTGAACTATGGATTCTATTCTCAGAAATTAGTAAGGTATATGTGGTAGACATTTCATCTTCTGGGTCATCGTAAATTTGTAGATAAACTCTGTGGAAGATAGGGTATCTGACTAGTCCTATTGACTAGTCTCAAGAAGGTGTTCCGGGTAAAACAATCATAAATTCTTCCTAGAGTATCCAAATTGAGTGAGACTAGTTGCATTGGATAGTGGATAGACCATAGTAGTTCTAGTACAAGTTTCATAATTTTATATCAATTATTTTGTGCAGGGCACGCTATACAAGTGAGATCTCCTGGAAAGGCCAAAAATCAGCAAGTTGTGGGGAAGTTACCATAAATTCCACTTGGAACATCTAATTTTTATCAGACCTATGGAATTGAATAAAAGAATTGTTAGAGACCTATAAAAAATAAAATTTCATAATTATAAGGGCTGAAAGTTTAGAGATACAATAAAAGGAAGATTGTCTAGCAGAACCACCGCAAAATCAAGGTTTAAAGTGATACTTGGCCAACATGCCACCAAAAAAGGGAACTTCTACACCAAATAAGCCTCTAGACAATCCTACTTGGACTCTTGATGAAGATGAAGAAATGTGTAGGGACATAAATTATTTACAAAAGAAGACAGGAACAAAAGATGAACTATAAGAGATGATGGATTCAATAGAAGCTAAGTTTGAGGCAATAAATACTAAGATGGATGCTTTAAAAGGGGAGATCATGGAAGGATTGAAAAATTTCCTAATAGAGAGGACACCTGAAAGTGAAAATGTGTCCCATGAAATTCATGATGAGGACACAAGGAAGTTGAATCAATAATGGAGAAACTCCAACTTTGGGTTGAAGACCAACCACGTTCCTAAGGTCGATATGAGGAAGTTTGATGGAAAGGAACCAATCACATGGATACTTCAGATGGAGCAATTCTTTGATCTACATAATGTGCCACATACACAAAAGGTACAAATTGCTTCTTTATATTTAGAACCCAATCAATTTGTATGGTATCGATGGCTTTGTTCTCGCAAATCACTTGTCACTTGGACAATTTTAACGGAAGAAATGATAGCACACTATGAGGATACAAGGAGAAATACCTTCTTTAGCCAATTGATAAATCTCAAGCAAAAGGGTTCAGTTATCGAACACATTGATAACTTCCAAAGATTGAATATAAAGGTAACAGATATTCCAGATGAGCGCTTGATTGATGTATTCATAGGAAATTTAAAGGATAACATTCAACATGAGGTTCACCTTTGGGAACCCAAATCATTGGAGAATGCATTTAAGGTGGAAAGAAATGTTGAAAGTAAAAATATGGCTATGGCTACTAGAAGGAGCAATCCTAACATCTATAGAGATAATAATGGCCCTTCTTCTAAAACATCTAAATCTACAAGGTTGACACCTCAATAATTCGAGTAACGAAAAGAAAAAGGTTTATGATTTAATTGTGATAGCAAGTACAGTAAGGGACATAAGTGTGGTGAGAAGAAATTATTCTACATAGATTGTGAAGAGGAAGAAGAATAAGAACAAGAACCATCTCAAGATGAAAATGTAGAAGCAATTTCATCTGAAGAGTTGACTCCCACGATATCGTGTAATTCATTGGATAGAATTAGCACTCCTCAAACCCTCAAGATCAAAGGATACATCAAAAAGAAAAATTTAATAGTCCTAATTGATTCTGGTAGTACTCATAATTACATTCACTATAAATTATCCAAAGATCTCAATTACTTTGTATATCCAGCGCCAGAGTTTCAAGTAATGATTGCAGATGGAGGAACTATCTGTTGCTCAGGAAAATGAAATAAGATCAATCTTACTATGGGGGAATATGTAATGAATAGTCCAATGATTTCTATACCCATGGGTGGTGTTGATGTTGTACTAGGAATCCAATGGTTACAATCATTAGGAACATTGGCTTTTAATTTTCAAGAACTTTTCATGAAATTTTCATTGGAAAGAAAAGAAATTGAGTTAAGAGGTATCACAGGGAAACCCGGTAAGGTGATAATCTCTAATGGCATGAAAACATTATTGAAAAAGGGGAATCAAGGAATTATTGCATAGCTATGCTCACTAGATGTTCAAACATCTAAACCATCTATTATTCAAGATCTCCAAGGGATTATTGATAAGCATTCCAAATTATTTGAAGATATTCCCAAAGGTCTTCCACCCACTCAAAATCATGATCATGAAATTCACCTAATTCCTGGGAGTGTTCCTCCTAACATCAAGCCATATAGATACCCTTATGCCCAGAAGAGTGAAATTGAGCACATGGTTGAAGAAATGTTAGAGGCTAGCATTATTAGACCTAGCCAAAGTTCTTACTCTGCACCAGTGGTAATGGTATTCAAGAAAGATAGCTCATGGAATATGTGTCCAGATTATAGTGAGTTCAACAAGATCACTATTAAATATAAGTTTCCCATTCCCTTCATTGATGAATTGTTAGATGAACTACATGGAACAATCTATTTCACAAAATTGGATCTTCGTACAGGGTATCATCAGATTATAATGAAGGAAGAAGATATCCCAAAAACAACATTTTGAACTCATGAAGGCCATTATGAATTTTTGGTCATGCCTTTTGGCCTTACAAATGTACCTTCCACATTCCAAGGGTTGATGAATTCCATTTTCAATCCCTTCCTTTGAAAATTTGTGTTAGTATTTTTTTATGATATACTAATACATAGCAAGTCTTGGGAGGATCATGTGCGACATGTTGACAAGGTGCTACAACTACTAAAGGAGAAACAACTATATGATAAACCATCCAAATGTTTCTTTGGAGTGAAGGAGGTAGATTATTTAGGTCATATTGTATCTCATGAAGGTGTCAAGGTAGACCCTAACAATATTAAGGCCATGATGGACTGGACGATTCCCAAAACATTGAAGAATCTTAGAGGATTTTTGGGTTTGATTGGTTACTACCACAAGTTTGTTTGGAACTATGGAAGAATAATAGCACCTTTAATGACACTAACTAAGAAGGATGCATTTTCATGGACTCCAGAGGAAACTAAAGATTTTGAAAAACTTAAATAGGTGATGTGCAAATCTCTTGTCTTGACCACTCTAGACTTCACAAAAACCTTTATTGTGGAATGTGATGCCTTGGAAAATGGAATTGGTGTTGTCCTAATGCAAGAAGGAAGGCCCATGGATTTTGAAAGTTGACCACTCAAGGGAAAGGACTTACACAAACCCATTTATGAGAAGGAAATGATGGAAATACTACATGCATTGAAGAAATGACATCCTTACCTAATAGGTAGGCACTTCAAGGTCAAAATAGATCATGATAGTCTTAAATACTTCTTGGAACAAAGACTATCTTCAGAAGAACAACAAAAATGGGTAACCAAGATATTGGGTTATGATTTTGAAATCATCTATAAAAAGGGGAAGCAAACTGTTGTGGCAGATCCACTCTCAAGAAAGGATGAAGATGTTGAGGCCCTTCTCTATGTTATCTCGATCATCCAACCCGATTGGATAATAGAAGCAAGGGATGAATGGAAGAATGAGGAAAAAGTGTGCACTCTCATTCAAAGGTTGCAGCAGGATTCTAGTGCATAAGATACATTTACATGGAAAAATGATTCACTATTGTTCAAAGATCGCTTATATTTATGTAAGAACTCCAAACTCAAACAAAAGGTACTATTGGAATTGCACAAATATCCAGTAGGAGAGCACTCGGGATTTTTGAAAACTTACCATAGAGTCAAGAAGGATTTTTTTTGGGATTGCCTTAAAACTGATGTTCAAAGGTTTGTGGCAGAATGTTTGGTTTTCCAACAAAATAAGGTGGAAACAATTAAGACCCCAGGTCTTTTACAACCATTAGCCATCCCAAGTTAGCGTTGGGAGGAGGTTTCCATGGATTTCATC
>ML799666.1:232128-256371 GCA_009831015.1 Picea engelmannii
ACTCAAGCATTGCGGACAACACTTGTCTCAAGGGGAGGGGCATGTTAAGCCCTAATATTGGCTCATTACCCCTTAATTGGGGCATATTACATTAGTAATGTTATTTTATTTATGTCGGCTTTATTCCATTAGTTGTAATTATAACTCCTTGTCTTCTATATATACCAAGGAGACATTTTCATTTGGAATCATCTTGTACTTGAACATTTATGTGGGGTAAAAGGAGTTTTCCCCCTCGAAGAGGCTTATTATCTGAAATTCTCTCTTTTTCAAGGCGTTGAGTACTTATTCTAAGGTTTTTCTATGCTATATTGATATTTGGTTCTTAACACAATCCCTCTTGAATCATATACTCTATCCACTGGCTCCTGTCTCTCAGCACATAATTTTCACATTCTTCGTATGCTTCCTTGAAATCTAGATCATCACAATACATATCCTTCAGGTGTTCAAACCCCAAGGTCTTCACCTGAAACTCCTGTAGAATCAAACATCTCCTACTTAATGCATCAGCAACTTTGTTAGCATTCCCAGCAATATGTTTTATGACAAAAGTAAAATTCTGCATAAACTCAATCCACTTTGCATGCCTTTGATTCAATTTTTCATGTCTGGTTATGAATTGTAAAGCTTGGTTGTCACTATACAAGACAAATTCATGTGGAACAAGATAGTGCCTCCATTTCTTCAGGGCTTGAATTATGGCATAAAACTCCTTATCATATGTGGAGTATTTTCTCTTAGTCTCATTTAGATTCTCACTGAAATAGGAAACATGCCAATTATCTTGGCTCAAAATTGCTCCAATTGCAACTCCACTTGCATCACATCTAACTTGAAATGTATTTACAAAATTTGGTAAGACTAGAATTGGTCATTCTGTTATTTTCTCCTTTAGTATATTGAAGCTCCTCTCGGCCTCCTCTGTCCATTTAAAATACTTGTGACTCTTCTTCACTATATCCATCATTGGTGCACAAATTCCACTGAAATCTTTGATGAACTTCCTATAGAAACTTTCTAATCCATGGAAGCTTCTTACCTCAAACATACTCCTTGGTGATGGCCATTCTTTGATTGCCTTCACCTTGTATGGATCCATCTTCAATTCATTTGAAGAGATCAGAAAACCCAAGTAAATGAACTTTGTCTTCATAAAACAGGACTTCTTCAGGTTTATCAATAGCTTCTCTTGTTGTAGTCTCCTCATCACTAGTGTCAGGTGTCTCAAATGCTCCTCTTTAGTCCTGCTAAAGACCAGTATATCACCCATATATACAACCACGAACTTTCCAATGAAATCTTTCAGTATTTCATTCATCAACCTCATAAAAGTACTTGGGGCATTTGTTAATCCAAATGGCATAACAAGCCACTCATATAAACCCTCATTTGTCTTAAAGGTTGTCTTCCACTCATCACCTTCTCTCATTCTTATCTGGTGATATCCACTTTTCAAATCTATCTTAGAAAAGAAATTTTCTCCACTTAAACAGTCCATTAAATCATCCATTCTTGGCAAAGGGAATATATACGTGATGGTGATTTTTTTAATGGATCTTGAGTCTATACACATTCTCCATCCTCCATCCTTCTTTAGAATCAACATAGTTGGTACTCCACATGGACTCAAGCTCTCTCTGACCAAACCCTTGTCTAACAATTCCTGGACTTGGTTCTTTACCTCCTCATTCTCTCTAGGTGTCAATATGTATGTTTCTTTGTTTGGCATACTTTCTCCTAATATCAAATCAATATGATGGATTATACTTCTGATGGGTGGCAATGAGTTAGGTAGCTCATCCACCACTCTGTCAACCAAAGTATCCAACAATTCTTGAACTTCTTTAGGTAAATCATCCATTGAAGTACTTGTAAGGATAACTCTCAGTTTCCTCACTACAACAAACTGCATCTCCTATTCTTTCTTGACTTCTTTCAGGAATTCCTTCCCGCTCATGAGAATTATGCTTGTGTTGGCTTCCTTCTTCACTTTATTCTCTTCTATTGGTAGCAACATGTGTGTCCTACCATTCTTCTCCAAGGTGTATGTATTCTTCCTTCCATCATGAATGACATTCCTGTCAAACTTCCATGGTATTCCCAACAAGATATGACATACATCCATGGGAATTACATCACATAGAATTTCGTCTCTATATCCTCCTATATTAATTTCAACAAGGCATTGTTTAGTAACTATTACCTAGTGTCCTTTATAGAACGATGAGACTTTGTATGGTTTCAAATGTGCAGTTTCCTCCATCTCTAATTTCTCCACCATCTCTATGGATACTAAGTTATCAGTTCTCCCACTGTCAATTATCACCTTGTATACTATGCGTTCAATCTTGCAAGCTGTCCTGAATAGACTGTTCCTCTGAACTAGTTTTTCAACTTCTGCCTATGGTTTCAAGAGAACCTTTCTCAACATCAGATATGTTCCATCCTCTACTCCTTCTTCTTCAACATTCCTTCTATGTTCTTCTGAAATGTGAGCTTCACCTCCTCCTTCTTTATTTTTCTCGGGACATTCCCAAGACATGTTCCCTATATTCCCACAGGCATAGCACCTTACTTATCCTCTAAGAACTTCTTCCTCACCACCCTGTCTTCCTCAAGAACTTCCTCCTCTTTCTGATTGACTATGCGGTTTCTCAGTCTAGTCTTTGGATTTATGTGTCTTTTCATGGGAAACTCCCTTTCCTTTGTTCGGAGTCGGGCTCCTACCTCTACCTCATTGGTTTTTTTTTTCTGGCCAACTTCTCCTCTGCCTTCAATGAAAACTGATAAGAATCCTCCATTGTCCTCACTGACATCATGTTGATCTCATCCTGGATTTCATACCTCAAGCCATTTATATACCTAGCAAATTTTTCTTCATATTTCTCTCTTTGTCTAGTTCTGATATTCAACTTGTAGAAATCCTCTGTGTACTCTTTAACTTCCATACCCTTCTGTCTCAGGTTTTGTAGCCTCCTGAACAGATTGATCTGATAATATTTGGGCATCAATTTATCCTTCAGCTTGGCTACCATTCTGTCCCAATTCTTTATATTTTTTTTTCCCTTGCTTCTCCTCTCAGCTTGCAGTTCATCCCACCATAGTGTTGCATGTCCTTTTATCCTGGTGACAACATGTCTCGTCCTTTTCTCCTTATCAACATCTTCATAGTTGAAATACTTTTCCATGGATCTTATCCAATCCAGCAGCTCTTCAACATCCAAATTGTCTTCATACATTGGGAACTCTATATTGGCTCTAGCTCCCAATCTAACAACTGTTCTCAGTAAGTGTTCTTCGACAACATTTTCCCCTACAACTTATTTAAATTCTACTTCTCACTCTATGCATCACTGATGTCTCTAGCATCAGGTGCCCTCCTCTGCGCTGCCTCCATCGCCTCTAATATTGTAAGAAGTTCTCGCATTTCTCTTTCTACCGCATGATTGGCTAAAGGTGGCTCCACTCGTCTCCTCGATGGAATTGTGTTGTTTTTCTCTCACACATAGAGTACACCTTCGAGCTCCTTTGTCTCCTCTCCTTTGCCTATTGTCTGCAAGAAAAAATTCATCTCTGATACCACTTGATGCACACCCCCTTCTCTCCTAAGGGTTGTTCGACCTCTCAGTCAAGGATCTTCAATTCTTAGTTGAATTTATTCCCTGAGACCTTAATGGTCTCCCTTACGAATTAACACATGCCCTTCTTTGTCCTCTAATGTGGGTTCTATGGCACCCATGACTTCTTTATTCACGCTACTGAACTCACGGATTTCAGGTGCAATATCCTCTCCCATTAGCCCCCTCCTGCATATGACCTTGGGCTATGTCCTTGCATAAACTCATGATTGCGGGTGTGCCCAAGGGTAGTTTGGGATCAAACTACTTTTCACCCCACAATTCACCTCGAGCTACCACGTGTCCTTTTTCCAAAACCATTGTTTGAATTGCGACGCACCCTTAACTTTTTAAAACTCACACACCTTTTGTCCCTGCAATGCAAGGTGACTGTCAATATCACGATATTGATGGTGCTTCTAAATGGAAAATCAAGATCTACCTTTTTAGAAACCAACAGTTCAGATCTACCTCTCCTAGTTTGATGACTGTGATCATTTCAGAATTCCTGGCTTCAGAATTCTCAAATCTCAAACTTTCCTTTATTTCACAATGATGGATATTCTACCAAGTGTCCCCTTCTGATCAACGGTTGTGATCCTTGTGGATCTTCAGAATTTGGGTTTTTTAATTTTCAAACTTTACTCCCTTCAAAATACATGGAATTCTTCCATGCGTCCTCTTGAATTGCACGGTGGGGATTTTCTTCGGATGATCCAACATTTGACATTTGATTCGGGTCTTTACCCATAATCCACATATTTTCACCACCTATTCTCCATATATGACGGTTCATATCTAGTTCGGACAATTAGATGACTGATGTTTACTTCGGGTCTTTACCCAGAATCCACAGATTCAGGCCACCTACCCTCTGGATATAACTATTGAGATTCACTTCATCTCTCCAGTTCTCCAGGCTTCAGGAGTTTCAACTTTCAATCTGAATCTCTCGAAGTGACTTCTTTGGAGTTCACGATTCTTCACCGCATGTCCACCTTCAAATCAATGGCTCTCATCATTTCAGGATTTTGGTCCCTTCAACCAGATCAACGGCTCTTCGACTATCTTCTCGATCAACGGTCGAGATATTCTTTGGCGATTTCACCTCCTATTTGTCCATGAAATTCTGAAGTTGTGGATCTTGCGCCACCTGTCCTCCTTGACGATGGATGGCCCCAAATTTCTTCGGGACTTCGAAACTTTGGTGAATTCACCCTCCTACGTGTGCAAAGTGATAAGGATCGTGCACCTTGATTTGATCAAACGACTGTGATCATCTGAGCTGTGATCCCCTAACCACTATCTCTCCTCCTCATAAGCTTCTGATTTCCTCTAACTTAGAATATTTTCTAAGTATTCAAAGGCCTCAACCTTTGTTCCTCCTACAAATCCATCTATTGGACCTCGTTTGTACTTCTGAAACCCGCTATCGCTTCTAATATTTCTCTCCCTCTTCTCTTTTGACTTCTTAGAGAGTCACTTCGACACTTAGTCGAGTTTCGGATCTGTGCACTCCTTGCAATAGATTCTTGCACAAGTTTTGGGTTCTTGTGGACGACTGTGCACACCTTGCAGTAGTAACTTTGCACTCCTTGCAAAGGGAAATTTCATGTTATCTCTTCTGAGATTCAGAATCGAAATAGATTGTGTCAAATCACTCCTTGTTGACTGTGTGCACACCTTGCATAGACTCAATCGAATAGATACTATTGGAACTTATGCAAACATCTCACAATTTCGTATATTCGTAACAAAATTCACTCATTCATGAAAACAACAATAATAGGGAATTGCAAACAGTAACAACATCGTGCATTGGATCAATTTTTCTCTGTTATATTCATTCAGAAGTAAATGTCTACAGATATGATATAACAACAACTAAAAACTCAAAAAAAATCCTACTAACTCGCAGTAGCCTCATTTGGGCATACCAAACCTCTACTTATCTCAGAGGGATCTTAGGGTCCCCCCCCGACTACTCGTCTACTCGAAAACAAACCTAATTGCTACCTTAGTTCAATTACATTCAAGACTAGGAGTGAAAACTCCCAGATCACTCATGATCATTCTACTTCCAAGCATTTGATCTTCTTCTATTTTTCAATCATCTACAAAAGATTCACAGTAAATGCCAGCGTTAAGATTCTGAAATGATTCCAAGGCATTGAGTTGTCCTGCCACGCTTGCTTGCTAACGATGCTCTTGCATCACATTCCATCATAGTTGTAAGTTTGTTAGGGTCCACTTTGACACCTTCATGAGATGCAATATGACCCAAGTATTCCATTTCTTGAACCCCAAAGGAACACTTGGAAGGATTTTCATATAGATTTTTCTCTTCCAATAGTTTTAAGACCATGTCAACATGTTGTACATGATCTTCCCAAGATTTGTTGTAAATTAGTATATCATTAAAAAATACTAACAAAAATTTTCTAAGGAAGGGTTTGAAAATAGAATTCATCAAGATTTGAAATGTTGAAGGTGCATTAGTAAGGCCAAATGGCATCACCAAAAACTCATAATGAACTTCATGTGTTGTAAAGGATATTTTGGGGATATCTTCATGATTCATTATAATTTGATGATATCCAAAATGGAGATCCAACTTAGTAAAAAAAAAATTTCCTTGCAATTCATTATTAACCAAATCCTAACTTCCATAAGACATATATTCGAAAGTACAATTAACCAAAACTTGAAATTTTTATCACCAATACCTCACTATTTCTCTATGATTTCCTAAAAGTTTCACTATCTAAAACTTCCCAGGAAAAAAATTATAGCTAAAAATCCAAGATATCTCATTTGAAGGAGAAAAACCCTAGGATCATATGTTCTAATACAAAATGTTATTCACCAAACAACCAAAATAGCATAGAGAGAGAGATATATAATAAAATATACACCTTGAAAACTATATAATAATTAATTTGAATCCTCTTTGAGGTGGAAACCTCCTTTTACAATAGAACAAATGTACAATATGATATGCATCTAAAAATAGGTCTCCTTATTATATATTGGAGACAAAGGGTACAATTATAATTAAAGGGTCTAGCTGACAACACTAATATAATAATATAAATATAATAACTCAATATGTATGGCTTTACATGGGAATTTACACTTAACATGGGGATTTTTCTAGGGATTAATAGGAGATGATGTGGCTACCATGTGGAGGTGGAATATTGATCTAGAAATGAAGTGATGTGGCACCCACTTTTCGTTGGGAGATTTTTGGGTCCATGTGGAAATGGTTCCACATGGAGAAGGGTGGTGGTATGAGGAATACAAAGGAGAGGCTTTCAAAGGTGGAGGGGGTCGGGGCATGGAATCACTCAAAACTAGGAGGGTTGATTCATAAGTGGGAAACCCTGGTCTAATGGAAAGGACCATAGGGGAGTAAAGGAGGGTTGATAGGGAACATGTAAAGGCTAGTGGAAGGTTGCAATAACTAGAAACAAGGTTTAAACTACTAGAAATATGGTTAAATGTTAGCAAAATAGGGTGGTAAATGGCAGTAAACAAGGTGTAGGAAGTCTAAAAGTGAAAAATCATTAACAAGGGGGGAAACAAGGGATAAAATTGTGAGTGGGGGGAGATGGAAAGTGTGGCCATTGGGTGGATTCAAGGCGATGATGACAAGGGGTGGGACAATTGTCTAGAAAAACAAGCGATCATAAAAAAACCAAGGTCAATGCCACAAAAAAACCAATAACTATTGCAAAATGGAAAACAAGTGTTGGAAAATTCTTTTAATTTTGATAAATATAAAAAAATGAATTTAAAAAAAAAATACAAGACTTACATAGCACTAAAGATAAAATGAGTATATATGGATCATCTAGAGATTGGTTTCTATGAAATGAGAAGCATTCTTAGCTAATGTGGTGCTCCAGACTCAACCATGTAATAGATTTCTCCAAAAGTCCATCAAAACATGCAAATTTGAGAAGTGCCCATGTGATTGATTTGCCAAAAGATTCATAATATAGCATGTTAAATAATCAAAGCTTACCCTAAACCATTTTGATACCATGTGAGAAAATGTGCATGGTCATAAGATCATGGAAACTTAGAAAACAAACAAATTGACATGAGACATACGTGGTAAAACTCTCAAAAGAGAAGCATCCACAAAGAAATGGACATCACTCAATTATTTCTTCTCAATTTTTTTCTTGTACAATGAGGACATAGGTCCTTTATTTATAGAGTGTATGCCTACATGCAAACTACATGTAGACTACTCTTTTATTTCTATTTCAGTAAGCTAATAACTAAAATATTCTCCAAGTTAAGATTACTTAAATCTAGGATCTAACCATGAAATGGATAATTACAAGTTAATTAATTATGCATAATTAATTTATTTTCATGTGCACAATTAATTAAACAATGTTCACATAATTATGTACCAACATTCACAATCTATTCCATTGAAAATTGGAAAATATCAATTTGATGGAAAGTCTAACTTTAGTGTATTTTTTAGGGGGAGATGGCGAGTGTATAATTGCATGCTTCCAGATGACTGATGTGACTAAGTGTCTTCCCTCCATGTGGGAAATATTAGTTATCTAGAAGCATGCAATTATCCCATTATAAAAGTTTTTTTCTTATCATCTAAATATTTGATGTGGAATTTTGAAAATTGGTCACACATAGATTTATAACGTTTTGTCTCTATGAAACGTGTTAGGAAGGAAAAATCAATGCATAAATATGACTAGGAGTTAAACTAATATGAAATTACACTTAAAATATTGAGGATTAAAATAAATAATCCATGCTCACCTTGATCTTTTTCCCTGCAAGATAAATCAATTGTTTTTCATGTAAAATTGGTATCATCATTGTTGAATGCTTTTCAAATCAATTATAAAACCTTGCTTGATGTTAGATTATGGTAAACTTATTCACATTGTTGTATCCATACCTTCATATAATATAAATTGTAAGAACTTCTTCTAGATAAAAACAATGTGTGGAGTTTTGAAACATCCAACGTTTTGAGTGGACACTCCACCCCTCATCATGGACATAAGAATTTGATGCATTTATTACATTATAAATTGTTTAAAATGTACAAATGAATTGCATCCCACTTTTCGCCTCCTTAAAAATGAAAAAAATATGATTTAGGTTATAAAAATCAAAGTGAAATTATAAAAAATATATACTCTAGACACAATGATGTTATCATGCATTTCACTTTTTTCAATCTCCCTTTCACTATCAAAACCCCCCTCTCAAATATGTTGGTGTAATTTTAATCCCATGTATGGTGCATCATTATGTACTTGGGTTGGGAACTATTTAATATTTCACTTGTACACCATATATCCCTCAACCTATGAACCTTATAGACTTGATCTTTCTCTAACAATTGCCTTTAGTAGCTTTATATATGACTCCACTAATCATGGTTACCTCGAGTGAATAGGTCCACATATTTCAACCTCCCAATCGAATCGGTGAATGTAGTATTCCATATATAAAATAGTATGCAGAACATAAATATTTTAGCTAGAAATGGAAGAACAACAATGATATAACCATAATAATACCATAATAATACCAGAATAACACCAGAAAGAGAACCTTGATTAGTGATAGCAATGTTCACTTGCCTCTTTGAGGGGGAAACCTCTAGTAGAGCAGAGTTCTATTACAATAATATCCAAGACAAAACTTCTTATACCCTCTACTCTTATTTATACTAAATCTATCTATCTAAAAGAACAATCTAGAGGAAGATCCTTCTAGAAGTGGACGCTTCTATTAGGTCTTCATATTCCTCCTTATTGCTGGGCCATATTAATAATGACCTTTATTACATGGAAATATATTGTTCTACCCACTTGAAGGGTTAGGTAGGTTAGGTCCCTAACATGCCCTCCCCCTTAAACTCAGCCTTGTCCTCGAGGCTTGAGATGAGGAAATTGCTATAGACTGTTAGTTGGCTCCCAGGTGGAATCTACGGGAGTTGTATCTTTCCACTGAAATAACACTTCCTTGATGGTGCATTGATGAATACGATGCTCACATTGGTCCAAAAATTCTTGTGGCTGCAACCAGATGGATCCTTCTTCATCCAACTCGGGAAGGTTGGTTTGAGTTTGGCACTTAGCTTGAATCACCTTCTTTAAGAAGGAGACATGAAAAACAATATGGAGCTTAGAAGAACTAGGCAAAGCTAATTGATAGGCCACCTATCCCACACACTTGAGAACTGTATAAGGACCATAAAATTTGGGTGCCAGTTTCTTACAATGTTCGTCCTTGAGTGAATTTTGTTTATAAGGTTGCAGTCGAAGAAATACCTTGTCTCCTTCAACAAATTGATCTTTTGAGCGACCTTGATCGGCTTGTTGCTTCATGCGATTATGAGCCATGACCAAATTCTCTTTGAGGGTATGGTGAATAGCTTCTCGAACTGTAATCATTTGTTCAACCACTTGAACCTTCGAGACACCTGGCATGTAAGAGAGAATGGAAGGTGGATTTGGTCCATATACTACTTCAAAAGGAATCATGAGAGTAGTTGTATGGTAAGAAGTGTTGTACCACCATTTAGCTAATGGTAACCATTAAGAGCATTGATTTTTTCTTTCATAGGCAAAACACCTCAAATAAGTCTCCAAACACTTGTTGACAAATTTAGTTTGACCGTCAGTCTGGGGATTATAGGCGGTGTTGAGATGCAATTGGGTGCCCTGTAGCCTGAACATTTCTTGCCAAAAATTGCTAGTGAAAGTGGGGTATTGATTAGAAACAATATAATGAGGCATTCCATGAATCTTGAATATATGATCCATGAAAATTTGAGGCACAATGGATACAGTAAATGGATGTTGAAGAGCACATAAACGAGCATACTTGGAAAGACGATCAACTACCACCATGATGATTGATGTATTTCCTGATTTAGGTAATCCCACAATGAAATCCATAGAGATGTCCCTCCAAATAGTTGGTGGAATCGGAAGCGGTTTAAGTGTGCCCAAGGCTTCGATTGTTTCTCCCTTGTTACGTTGAAAAACCTCACATTCTACCACAAAAGTGTGAACATCCGTTTTCATACCATCCCAGAAAAAAGAACGTTTGACCTTGTCATAGGTTTTGGTAAACCCTGAGCTCCTAGCTATGGGAGTAGCATGAAGCTTAGAAAGAATCGTGGATTTAAGTTGTGATTGTTTTCTTAAATAAAAATGAACTTTCTAGCAAAGCTCATCATTGTGCCAAGAGCACCTTAGGGAAATTGGACAATTGTCTTGCAATTGTTGGATCAGATGCAAAATTTTAGGATCTTGTAGCCATTCTTGGTGAACAGCTTCAAGCCAATCTGGTATAATGAAGGATAGGGAGAAAAGGGACCCTTCGTCTTCATATTTTCAAGAAAGAGCGTCATCAACCACATTTTCTTTACCTTTCTTGTAAATGATCTCATAATCATATCCAAAGAGCTTAGTTACCCATTTTTGTTGCTTTGGAGAGGAAGGTTGTTGCTCTAGAAAATACTTGAGGCTTTGATGATCTAAATTAATTTGGAAGCATTTCCCCAAGAGATAAGGGCATAAAAGATCCACTACACGCAGAATAACCAACATTTCCTTTTCATAGATTGATTGCCCCAAATGGCGTTCTGACAATTGTTTGTTGGTAAAGGCCAAAGGTTTTCCCTCTTGCATAAGGAATGCTCCAATTCCTATCCTAAAGGCATCATATTCCATGACAGAGGTATTTTTGAAATCAGGAAGGGCCAACACTAGAGTAGTGCACATAGCCTCCTTCAATGCTTGAAAGGCCATATCAGTTGTAGGAGTCCAAGTGAAAGAATTCTTTTTAAGTAGAGCAGTGAGAGGTGTCACAATATTTTGATATTTCTGAAAAAAATTGTGATAATAGCCCGTTAAACCCATAAAACCACAGAAGATTTTGATAGTCTTGGGGCGAGGCTAATCTTCCATTGCTTCAATATTCTTAGGATCCACCCAGACACTAGCCTTGCCAACAATATGAACCTATTACACAACTTTTGAGGTGCCAAAGGTACATTTAGAGTGTTTGAGGAAAATTTGATGCTAAGAGAGTAGACGAAGAACTTGATCCACATGGGAAATATGGGATTGCCAAGTTTTACTATAGATGAGAATATCATCAAAGAAAAATAAGACAAAATGACGGAGAAAAGGACAGAATAAATGATTCATGAGGCTTTGGAAGGTGGAGGGGGAATTACACAGGCCAAAGGGCATGAACAAGAACTCATAGTTGTTGTTGGGAAAAACACCCTATGGACTAGCAAGTTAGGGTAAGACGTTGCATGCAGATTTGACCGAATAGAAACTACTTTTTTACCTACATCCCAATATTTAAACCCCTCTTTCTCAGTAAATGCATGGAAAAGGACCACCTACCTTATTATCGGCGTTCGATGTAGATCCTCCATTGTGCTCGATTACTTGTTTGCGTTGCTCCTTCCAAAGATGACTTGCACTCAAGACAAACAACAACTATGCATGCATGCTACTTCTATACTCAAGGGTTAGAAATCGAACATAAATCAATCAAACTATAGACAATTAATGATTTGGGACGGGAAAAGCATTCTTTTTATTATGTAAAGTGAATCAACTAACAAAAGTTGAGACCGACCACCACTCCTTGAACCTGATACTGGGTTCCTCTTCTTCTGTCCTTCAACTACTTTGCGTTAAATCTCCTTTGGCATGAGGAAAGGCTAAAGGATTGGGACAATGGATTATGTAAATGGGTAGAGTTTCTTCACTATGTTTTTTCCTTTTTCAAATGGTACCCCTACCCCTTCTTTTATAGGCTAGAAGGAGCTAGGGTTTTGGACGAACCCTCGACCATGCATGGCCGGGAGTTTCAATTAACTGACCCATAGCTTTTTGTTTCGTCAGAAACTTTCCTCTTTTTCGTGCTTTGTTAGGTACACGCGGGCTGTTGTGAGTCAGCTAATGTGTACACGCGTGCAATAATGGGTTAGGGTGCATGGGCCTTGACACAAGAGGATTTTCAAAGAGTTGTTCAGTAGATTTTTGGCAAGGAAGGGATATGAGTTGGCCTGATGCCAGGTAAGCATGTCTGGTGCAATTTAGGGTTATAACAGATGCCCCCTAATGTGTGAGGTTAGAAGAGCATTTGATGGCCGAAATACATTACCAATCTTTACTGATGTGTCGAACGATTGAGCCCAAGGATCAGGAACCAGGAGGTGTCGTCTACAAAATAAAAAATGTCTCACCAAGGTGGGCATACCCATGCTCGGGATAAAATAGAACCATGGCTACCAATCAAATACACTGTAGATCCATGTCAAATAACTATAAAGAGTAGCCACGAATAATACACAGCGGAGCTATATCTTGAAATCAGAAAGATGTATATATAGAGTATCCATCTTCCAGAAGTTGATTCAGCCTGATGGCTAGACTTCAGAGCTCGAGCAACAATTTCAAAATCTTCCAAAACTCGGGTAGGAATGTAATATGAGTGTATGACTTCACTACCTAGAGGTCTTCGATGGCTCGTCAGTCATGGACTTAATAATCTTGATGATCGGACTGAAGACTTCAGTGATCTCGAACAAGGACTTGATTGGATGTTCAGGATGGTCGGGTATGCGGACAAGAGACATATTGCAGAGGGGTCGACTCAGGCTTAGTGACAAAATTCCCTTGGACAATAGCATGACAAGTGATGAGACTCAGGAAGCATATATGTTAATCATAAGTCTACGAAGAAGGAGGCAACGCAAACTCTCCATATGTTTGGAAGAATAACCAAACGGTGGAGGACACAACTCTATATAGCGAGAAAATCTTCCTAAGGTTGTACTACATCCCATAGTATGATGATCAAATGGATAGATGTGCTTTATCCAAGGGCAACTCATTATGCTGCCAATAAAGAAAATACTTTTCCCATCCTCTTTTTGGGGTATATTTGATTTTTTTGTTCTTTTCAATAATTTTGGAAAAAGAATAAAGGAATACTACGTTACAATGGAGGAACGAGTACTGCAAACATACAAGCTCAAGGAACAAGGAAAAGAATGATGTTCTGGTAAAATGATACTTGGGAAAAATCCTTTGGTGGCCAAAGGTGTTAAGACGCAGAAGCAAACTGTCACAAGGCTGGTGGATAAGGTATGCAAATGCAGTTGATAGAACACACAATGGTAACATCCTTCGATGTAAGTTTAACGAGGCCAGAGAAGGTAAGCTCGGTGGCTTTTCATATTTAGAGAGTCTGAAAAAGAATAAAAGGAGACTCCGTTGGGGTACCTTTTTCGAAGATAGTCTAGTCGGTTCGAAAAAGGGATAAACTAGCACCGATTAGACGTCGATTCAAAACCATTTTAACGAGTGTGACAAGGATAAGATCACTTGGCTATTTTTTCACTTTTAAGGAGTCTGAAAAAATCTTAACTATGGACTCCATCATAAATATTATTTCGGACCAATTTAACGAGTGTGAAAGAATAAGGTCACTCGACGATCTTTTCAATTTTAGGGAGTCTGAAAAGAGCTTAACTATGGACTCCGTGGGGGTTTCTTTTTCGTAAATTTAGTCCCTCAGGGCCGAAAAAGGAATAAAATTATACCTGAGAGTATTATTCTACAGAATGGGAATTCGATAGAGTATACCTTTGTTCGTACAGTTGACCGTCCGGACCAAAAAAGGGGTAAACTACTGCCGGACAGACGTGACTTCAAATTTCAGTTTAACGTGCGTGAAAGGCCACAAGGTCGCTCGACAATCTTTTCATTTTTAGAGGGCCTGAAAAGGGATTAAAAGGAGACCTGTTATTTTTGGGAGTCCTAAGGGCGAGACAAAGAGCGAAAAAGAATCATGCAAATGAGGCTCAAACTCATATTCAGGAAAGACTATATGGACTCCCGAGCCTACAGTGTTTTTAGAAACAACATGGACACCATAATGCAACTAGGACCTACCTAGGGCATCCATGTTCTGGTAAGCTCTACTGCCAAGTTGTGACACTTCTAAAGAAAATATGATGGTTCTGTGTCACAACCTGAAGGGATCGATCCTATGGCAGATGAAAAAGACAACGAGGCGCAACAATCAGGGTGGTAACCTAACCTATATGCTCAAGTTGATTTTTGAAATTTTTTATGGACCATCAATTTTTTCTCAAAACTCAAAAAAAAATGTCCCAATACCCAATCAAATCCCTCCCATATAACTCCTGAATCACTCTAAATGGTTTTTGGTATAAAGGAACTGATAAGGGAGGCCAAAAAAGTGACAAAAAGAGGCCAAAAAGTCTATAAATAGAAGCTGGCAGCTCATTATCACCATTGCTGATTTGGAAATTGACTCTGAAGCCAAAAGACCCCCTTTGCCAAAAACAGTGATTCCGGGAGCTATAGTGGACGAAACGAACTTTTTCTTGGACCAAGTAAGTACAAACTCCCTAATATATCTATTCAATACTTCAATTTCAGTTTTTAATTTGTTTTTTGGGTGGGCGTCGACCCTAAAAAGGTCGACCCTAGGTACACACGGGTTGTCTCTGGACAAGCCGCATGTACATTCGGGTAGAGTAAAGTCTGCCTGCATGTACACGCAACTGTCACCTCTACAGCCCGTGTGTACCCCCCTTTTGTAGTGAAAAATAAACCAAAAGCAAGTACTGACCCTCCTTCTCCTTGTTGTGTTGGTAGGATGTATGTCTAGTGGAGGGAAAGGGAGCATGAGGCAATCAATGAGTTGGTTGCAGCAGATCCGAATGTCATGGCCGTGTTAATGCAATGTGGTTTACTCAAATTATTTCTATGTCCATTTATGCGCGCACAACCAAGGCTACTGAATGTCTTGATTGACTACTGGCACCCTGATGCAGAGGCATTTATGCTAGAGGGGAAATCACTGGTGCCCACCACCGAGGATATCTACTTTCTGACTGGCCTCTCGAGGAGAGGGGAACCAGTCAACTTCCGTATGTTTCCTGTGGGGCCGAACAAGATCTCGGAATTGATAGATGAGCATTGTGAGCCTGGGACTGACCGTGTGGGCTCCTAGGTACCTATTAGTAATATTACTAGCTTAGCGTTGCAGACTATATTGTTACTGATTGGGAGGATTACCGGCTCAAC
Source organism: Picea engelmannii (assembly GCA_009831015.1). Lineage (NCBI taxonomy): Eukaryota > Viridiplantae > Streptophyta > Pinopsida > Pinales > Pinaceae > Picea > Picea engelmannii. The sequence continues at coordinate 247,913 of ML799666.1, forward strand.
AGCCTTGCATCAGGCGTCTCGCGCACAAATGAACTGTGCCATCTAGTGCATGAATGCACAAATTTTCGACTGGAGTACCACACTGCTCGAGTGCATGAAGAGGCAATTGAAAGATTGCCGACAACGGACACAGAGGAACTTCAGGTTCGGGACCATCTTGTGTTCGTTCTTTTTTGAGAGAGTTCCGAGTTTTAGTCCTCGGGTTGTAGTACAGGGATATCAAGCCTCTTTCCCTGTAGTCTGTAGATGGGCAGTATTACTTCCGCGACAGGGTGGTGGAAGGACCGTTGATTCCTTTGACGATGATTTATTTGCTTGGCTGTCATGACAGATCCCTGTGATTGAGGACTACCCATATGTAGGGATAGATTTCTCTAGAGATCCTGAGATACCCATGCCTCCTGGTGAGGAGAAAGGGGAGATGGGCAAGTCTCCACCTTTGTAGTTTTTTTTTTACATATGTAATTTTTATGTCTTTTTGTTATATATATCATTTTTTTGTATGCTAGAGTTTTTTACGGATAAATGTTTTTTTCATGCAGATGTGGGACCCGTGCGACCTGCCGATTATGCACGAAACAGGCGTTGTCTACGGCCAGAAGCCGTGGCTACCGCCGCTGGGGGAGTAGCAGTAGCAGGGAGCCTCCCAGCTAGAGAGGCCGAGAGGGTCCTTAAATGAGTTGAGTGAAACTTCACTGCGCTCACTTGCACAGTCCCGATGGCAGAGATAGAGGACCTATCGCCATCCATGTAGCCTCATGTAGTGGGGGCAGCTCGGACATGGGTCCGATTGTTTAGGCGTTTAGCCCGTGCTGTGGATGATTATAACAAGGCCCATAGGCCCTGAACCTACTTAAACTTTTATGTGCCTCGAGCACCTACTTGTATATATTTTTTGAGGGCATAAGCCCGATGACTCATTACTATTCCCATTTTTGAGGCGCTTGCATCCATCTATGTACTCTGGTTATTTTATGATGTTTATATATGGTTTTTATCTTTTTGTGTCTTATGGATTCTGTGTGCAAAAATGTATTTACATGTTTATGTCAATGTTCTTTCATATGTGTGCAAGATGCCAATCTAAAATTTGATTAGCTAGAGTATCTGTAATTTGGTTTAATCTCCCAGGAACATGAAAATATGTAATATAATCAAAGTTTCGTTCTAAGAGATGTACCCTAAGGAATCATCGGTGTAAAGTTGGATCATGAACCCAGTATACTCTGTTTAGCTGCGACACAAAGTATGGAGATGAGAGATACCCAATGACAAGGCGTCATGAAGCAACTCAATAACTGCACTATACTCGGTGACATTATTTGTGGTGTCACCTAAGCATATACCTCCGGAAGATAACAACTGGCTCTGAGGTGTAAATATTACCCAAGCTGCAGAGGCAAGCCTCTGCGTGTGTCGACTAGCACCGTCTGCATACCCAAAAAACACCTTGGAATCACTTGACATCTTCCATATTGACGAAAGATAACATCAATGACACGTCCATAACACTTTAAAAGAAGCTTAAAAAGTAATAGTACAAAGACTATACATATGTTACAAAAAGTTACCCACAATGACCTGTCTATGAGTAATACTTCTTGAGGTAGAGCCCATTTCTAGGCTCTGCCAAAGCATTCCCTTCAAAATCAATCAAATGATAAGAACCCCTTTTTAATACCTCTTTTATAATGAAGGGTCCGAACCACATGGGTTTAAACTTTCCTTCCCCCAGGGGGTCCTTATCTTGGTCAGAGACCAGGACAAGGTCGCCCTCAGAAAAAATACAAGGATGAATGGACCTATCATATTGACACTTGACCTTATGTTTTTGAGCCTCGTTGGCCAAGGCCGCATCATGACGCTGCTCATCGATTTTCTCAAGGTGTACTAACCGTTCTTCAAGCAGAGAAGTGTCTAGCAATAACTATACTGCCAATTTCAGAGATGGGATTTGACATTCGATGGGCAAGACTACCTCCAGCCCGTAAATGAGTTGAAAAGGTGAAAAACCAGTTGCAATCTTAATAGATGTTCAGTAAGCCCATAATGCCGAGTATAACATCAAATGCCAATTTGACTTGGCTGAGTTGATAGTTCACTGTAGAATAGTCTTAAGAGTTTTGTTTACAACTTCCACCTGCCCATTGGCTTGGGGGTAGTAAGGTGATGAATGCTCCTGTCGTAACCCAAGCTTTGATGTTAATTCGGTCATCATTTGGTTCTAAAAGTGACTGCCATGGTCAGTGACAATCTCTCTTGGGATGCCAAACCTTGCTATGATCTGGTTGAATAAGAAAAGAGTTGTAGTCTCTCCATCATCTTTAAACGTTGGCATAGCTTCGACCCACTTAGTGAAGTAGTCGACAACTACGATGATATAGTGGTGCCCCCTTGCTCATGGGGGGTTGCATGTAGTGTAATCAATCCCCCACTTAGTGAAGGGACCAACTGTGATGACAGGAAACATAGGAGCGGGATGTGCCCTCATCTTCCGGGAGAATATTTGGCATGGATGGAACTTCTTGACCGATTCGATACAATCTTTAATAAGTGTCGACCATAAGTAACCTGCTTGTAAAATATTTTGGGCTATTGCCAACCCAGATAAATGACCGCCACAAGCTCTAGTATGGCAATCATTAAGCACTAGAATGGTCTCCTCATGAGTGAGACATTGACGCAGGATGCAGTCTACACCTCTCCGATACAATGTATCATCGAGTATGAGATAATTCTTAGCCTGATGGCATATCCACCGATGCTCGTCATGAGATGCAGAGGTGGGGCATTTCAAATTCTTGAGATAGATAAGTATATCTCTGTACCAGGGGTATGAATATGCAATCAAAAACATATCCCCCCGGATAGGCGATTCCTCAGGCACAACGTCACCTGACTCAACCAAAAGTTCCAAAATAAGCTTTGCGAAGACCAATGACTTCTTGGACTTTGCTGAAATGAAGTCTAAGTCAAATTCTTGGAGGATGACTATCCATCTACTGATTTTTCCGCCTATAACTCGTCATGTCAACATGTATTGGAATGGATTCATGAAAGTAATGACAGTGGTCTTGCGAAACAGAACATAGTGATAGAACTTTTGAACAGCATGAACTGCCACCAACGCAAGTTTTTTGATATGAGAATAATTGAGTTCCGGTCCTACGAGGCCTCGGCTCAGGTAATATATCATGTATTCTGAGAATGAATCATCTTCCTGAACTAAAACCATGCCAATGGTTGACTCTGCGGAAACCAGATATAATAAGAAATCCTTGTTATAGCTAGGTGGCCATAGCAGAGGTGCAGTTGTGAGGGCGTGTTTTAATGCGTCGAAAGAGCGTTGAGCGGCTTTGTCCCAGAAAAAATGGACGTATTTCTTTAGTAAACGCATAAATCCCTTGGTGATTTCGGCATAGTTGGCGATGAAGCGTCGTAAGAAGTTCGCCTTGCCTTGTAGACTCTGAAGTTGTAGGATTGTGTGTGGTGGGGGCAACTGGATTATTGCCTCCACCTTAAGAGGATCGACCATGATCCCTGTTGTTGATACGATGAAACCTAAAAATCGTCCCGACGTTACGCAGAAGTTGCACTTGTTTGGATTCAAGCGAATCCTAAAGTATAGACAGCGCTCGAAGATTAGTCTAAGGTGTGTGGGATGATCCATTTGCTTGCGAGAGCGTGATGCTAAATCATCTAGATAGGCCTCGACTATATGCTTGAGGTCATGAAAAGCAAAAGACATGGCTTGCTGGAATGTGGCTCCAACATTTTTAAGGCCGAAAGGCATCTTACGATATGTGAATGTACCCCATAGACAAATTAATGTCGTTTTATGCTGGTCTTCGGGTTTGATTTGGATTTGATTATATCTCGAAAAACCATCCATGAAAGAAAAGGCTTTACAACCGACACATTCATCAATGATCTGGTCAATGAATGGTGTTGGAAAATTATCTTTGGGACATGCCTTGTTCAAATCATGAAAATCGATACATACATGAATCGTGCCTTGTTTTTTATTGAACGGCATAGGATTTGACACCCATTGAGTCAAATGGATAGGATAAATAAAACCTACCTTTAGCAGTTTTTCAACCTCAATCTTGATGGCTGCTGCTTTCTTGGGATTGACTGGATGAATTTTTTGTCGAACAGGCTTGGCATCAAGATACGTTGTGATTTCATGTTCAACTATTTTCGGATCAATACCTGGCATTTCCTCATAAGACTAGGAAAAAACGTCGTGGAATTATTTAAAAAGATCTGTGTAAATTTGAATCTCTTTGGGGGAACAATCCACTCCGACGAAGACATTCTCCATGACATTAGGGTTTCAGGAGATGTTGATGGGTATAGTTTCAACAATAGTCGCCATACCCTCAGCATAAATTTCATGTGTAGCTAAGATATTAATAGGACATGGTTGATCTCCCGTCATGGTAACGGTGAATTCTCCTGCTTCGATTCGGCTTAACTCTGGGAGAAAATATGATCTGTGATGAAGATATTCCCAAGGTTTGTTCGAACTAGTCATTGCTTTGATTACTGCTTCGTCAGAAGGAAAGACTAAGTCTAACGAATTGACGTTAGCGAGAGAACCCTGAGCCCAAATAGGCTCTAGAAGTGGATCTAACTCTTGTGCAAGAGTCAGATCAGGGTTAGCTGAAGCTTGCTGGACTAAAGAGCACACTACCTCAGTGGAAGACAAGGGCATGGACATGCTTGAGTGCCCCGTCTCATCCATTGTGGTTGATGGGAAAGGAAGAATCCAAGGATCCTAAAAGTAAGTCATGTGGAACGACAAAACTTGAAAAATATCAACCTTATGGTGATTAGATATAAATTTGATATCGTGATGAGGAGGTGGGAAATCGAAGGTACCCATCAAGGATGGGCACAAACCCACTCCTACGTTAACGACACCTGGTTGAGGATTATCAATCATCAGGACCGTGGATGCCCCCAAAGCTGGGTCAGGTCTAGAGAAAGACAGTTGATCAATGGTCACTATCTTACCCTCGTGTGGAAACAACAAGACTCAAAAAATTGTACCAACCATAGCTTGCATAGCATAAGTCCAACTCCGTCCTAACAAGATATTATAGTCGAGGGGAGCATCGACTACCTCTACTTCGACACACACGGTTTTCCCTCATAACTGCACAGGGAAAGAAGGAATGATGCCATGTGGTCGAAATGAACGACCGTCGAAAGTAGTGAGGAAAGTAGGTGATGGAGACAAAACGGGCTGGCCGATGGCCTTCCAGCATGCTAACGACATAACGCATGTCGAGGCACCCTCGTCGACCACCGTGCTAAATATATTGTGAGTAAAAATTTTCGTGTGATGAGCCACTACTATCTGAAATGCGACATGGTAAGGCAGACGAGGTTTTAAGTCAGTTGTATCTAACATGATGGTGCCTGGATTACAAGTCTCAGTAGATCCCAAAGCGGTTAACAAGGCTTTCCTCTGAGCAGGGTAGCTTTGGAGGACCTCCAAAGCAGACATCGCACAGGGGGTTTGTGATAAGTCCTCCACCACAGAGTAATTCTGGGTGGCCCTTGCATTTGGGTTGTGAGAAGCTTTTCTAAATGCACCCTTTGGAATGTGTGTCATTGTTTCTCCCAACGTCTTCTCAATCTGTAGAGGAAGAGATGGGAGATCAACTTCTTTACCCTTCTCAGAAGTGCTTGGTTTACTATAGTCGTGTGCTCTAGTTGTTATGAAATCATCACCCCTAACCATATATACGTTTGCGGATGAGGGATTGTTTGGAGGAGGGTAGGTTTCTTGGCTACCGCCTTCTGTGCTTGTAGAGGCTTGAGTTAGATTTTGCCCATGTTGAAAGGGATTAGTCAACACTACTTTTTGTTTTTGTGTGACAAACGTTTGGGCCTCTGCAAGTTGAGGACAAATATGGGTTGGGTGGTCTTCCACACACAAGTTGCATGGATACCTTGCCTTCCGTTTTTCTATGTTGTCCCCGCCAGCATTATCAGTGGGTTTTTTATCCCCCTTACCCTTCTTTCGTTGTTTTTTCTTCCCTTCAGGCTATTGGGTGGCCTTTGGGTTAGTGGACTGCATGGTGTGTACTTTTGACATTTGGGTAGGGGGAGAAGCCAAAGCAGTAGTTTGGCTGGCCGTTGTGTGTTGTATGGATAACTGTTGCAACTATTTTGTCAATTACTCTACGGGCTTGGTTTGTGCTGAACCAACAATACCATCGGCATGTGGTCCAGCTCTCTGTCTAGATTTATCCAATATCGAATGTGGCATATCTGGCAAGATGGTGTATAATAAACCAAACTGAGAATAGATGAGCTCAAAATGTTGAGCCCTCATGATGGCATCTTCTTCGGAGAAAACTCTGGATGTCACGACGTCTTTGGATAACTGTGGGACCAAAGACTTAAGGAACCACTCAAGCAGGAATGCTGGTGGGACTGGTACTTTGATTAGACTCTTCTGACGTCTCCACTCTCAGATATGATCAGAGATATGGTCCATTGTTGTCTGTTCAAAATTGGCGAGCAGCTCTGTGCCAGCATCGTATCTCACAGGTAACTGGAAATGGTTAAGGAAGGCCATCGCTAGTTCGCCAAAAGAAGAGTATCTTGAGTGATCGAGCTCGATGTACCATTTTGTGGCACTCCCGATAAGAGTAGGTTGAAACAATCAAAACTGTACGGAGTCATCTTTCAATGAGTTAGATGAGCACCAAAGATGAAAGGTAGTCACATGATCACATGGATCTTCATTAGGCTTGGCCTCGAACTTTGGAATGTCCGAAGGCAACTTCATCAGCATAGGAGGCCAACGTGGATCGTGACAAATAGGATCATTTAACAACCTTGTCAAATCTAGCAAGTGTAAAGTCACCAGGAATGGTAGTTTGGGTTTCTGCTGATAACCTGGGAAAAAGGGTCCTGGAGTTTGAATGGCACCAGGTTGCTGGGAAAAGTTTGGCTGCTAGCCCGGATTCTGGTAGAAACCATGGCCCTGACCAGCGTAAGGATTTTTCATCTGTGGAGACATCATCGGCTGATTTCCCAAAAAGGACATAGAGTGTTGGGCATGCATTGTATTCGGAGGAATTTGGGAAGGATTACCCCATGCTGGTCCTGCGGGGAGAGGCATAGAACTCTATTCAGGGTTCCATTGACTGTTGAAAGAATTACCCCAGAACGACATTCTAGAGGAGGGAATGGATCCTTGTCCTGAATTCCAAGGTCCTGCTATGTGTGCCCCCTGCGCAGGAGTAGATTGTCCAAAAATGGGGTTGCCCCCAGACAGGAAAGCGGCTGAAGAGAAAGTGTTGTTACTAAACATCTCATTCCAAGAAAAAAGTGTCGAACCTACTAGCATACTGTGCGTAGGTTTTCCTTTACTCCCTGCTCCAAATAAACTAGTGTGTGTAGGCTGCCCGACAGACTGCTGATGTGGACCACCAAGCAAAGGGGACGAAGGAGGGAAATGACCTCCTGCATAAGGAAAAGCGTTAAAAGGGACATGAGTGCCCCCAAGGTGACCTTGCAGAGGAGCGTTAGAGCTTCCTGCCCCCAGACCCAAAGTCTGTAAAGTGGAGTAGGTTAGTGCAGGACTTGTACCTAAACTAGGCATATCGTATGACAATGGAGGGCCTATCGCACTAGGTGTGAAGGGGGTTGTGGCCTCTGCCATAGACGGGTTCGGTCCACTGTGCGACGTAGTTGCGGCCGAGACCATGGTGGCTCAGACCAATGATGGTAGGTTAGGAGATGACTCTCCTGTGGTAGAAACTGTGGTGGGAATTGAAGAATTCCTAGAAGAATCAACAACGTTTGTTTCCATTTCTATGTGAGGCACTGTCTGGCATTCATGAAATTGGATTGGTACAATAAACGGTGCCAAGATATCAGTGGTTGGGGTTTCAACCGAGCCAAGAGTGGCTGCTTCAAGGTTCAAAATGGTTGATTCCTCTGGGAGTTGTTCGGGCACAAAGGTTTGTAACCCAGTTGCTTCAAAAGACCCTTGTTGGGCTAGCTTTTGCCTTAAAGGTGGTGGGGGTGGCTCCAGTGTAATCGGTGGCAGGCCAAGAAACCTTCGTGACCGACGGAGCTTGGGATCCTCCACTATGTGAGAAGATCCAAGACACGCTAAGGTATTCTAAACATTCAAAAGTAACACACACCAAAAAAGAAGCCCCTACGAGATAAGACAAGCGATCACTAAACTTATTTGGAAGAACAGTTACAACAACCAACACTACAGCAACTTACCGGTGCAAGTGCAACTCGAACATGGAAGCACCCTCTGGGTATACTCTGAAAAGTGTTAAATTATGTACCAAGGCAAGTGTTTCTCTTCCCTAGGCCCTAAGGGGGAGAAATTGCCGAATATGGGTCTTAGTCAAATTAATTTGTGAGATGCAAATTAAAAGATAACTTTATGATTAAAGTGAGGGTGAGTG
>ML799666.1:260397-277622 GCA_009831015.1 Picea engelmannii
TTTTGTCTTAAAGAGCATATCGCAAAGAATCAGAGTAAATAATTACACAATGGCAATAAAAAAAAAACAAAGACTCTCATGCTTGTCTAAAAACCATTAAAAAAAAAAAAAAAACTGTCAACTATTAATTGAGAAAAGCAGGCTAAGGGTAAGATGACCTAACCTACTGACTGTTCAAACCTAGACTCAAACACCTAAGAGGAATAATTTTTATCAAAGGAGGGGATGACTGCCCCACCTTGAACAAAAAATAGCATATCCAAGCACGCGACTATCACTAAAACAGCACGCGTGCAAACGTGTGTTGAACAATGACAGAAAGTGTGTACACACGGGCTGACCTTGTACAGGCCGCGTGTATATATAAATTCTAAGGAAAAATATGAAAACATGCAGTCCAGACCAGGAAGAGGCCTCTGGTATTGATAACTAGGGTCCCTTGAAGGCTTGGATGCTCTTTCTAATAGAAAAACACCTTGTTGTTGGGAAAAACACCCTATGGACTAGCAAGTTAGAGTAAGACGTTGCATGCAGATTTGACCGAATAGAAACTACTTTTTTACCTACATCCCAATATTTAAACCCCTCTTTCTTAGTAAATGCATGGAAAAGGACCACCTACCTTATTACTGACGTTCGATGTAGATCCTCCGTTGTGTTCGATTACTTGTTTGCGTTGCTCCTTCCAAAGATGACCTGCACTCAAGACAAACAACAACTATGCATGCATGCTACTTCTATACTCAAGGGAAATCGAACATAAATCAATCAAAATATAGACAATTCATGATTTGGGATGGGAAAATCATTCTTTTTATTACGTAAAGTGAATCAACTTACAAAAGATGAGACCGGCCACCACTCCTTGAACCTGATCTTGGGCTCCTCTTCTTTTGTCCTTCAACTGCTTTGTGTTAAATCTCCTTTGGCACAAGGAAAGGATAAAGGGTTGGGACAATGGATTATGTAAATGGGCAGAGTTTCTTCGCTATATTTTTTCCTTTTTCAAATGGTACCCCTTACCCCTTCTTTTATAGGCTAGAAGGAGCTAGGGTTTTGGATGAACCCTCGTCTATACATGGCCAGGAGTTTCAGTTAATTGACCCATAGATTTTTGTTCCATCGGAAACCTTCCTCTTTTTTGTGATTTGTTAGGTACATGCGGGCTGTTGTGAGTCAGCCAGCGTGTACACGCGTGAAGTAATGGGTTAGGGCGCGTGGGCCTTGACACAAGAGGATTTTCAAAGAGTTGTTCAACAGATTTTTGGCAAGGAAGGGCTATGAGTTGGCCTGATGCCAGGTAAGCATGTGTGGTGCAATTTAGGGTTATAAAAATAGTGACCCTCATGAGTTCAAAAGGAAGTCTTGAGGATGTCAACATCTTACATACCTATAAGGTGGTAGCCAGAACGCAAATCAAGTTTAGTGAAATACTGAGCACCACTCAACTCATCCAAGAGATCGTCAATGATAGGAATGGGAAACTTGTTCTTGATGGTGATTTTATTGAGGGCAAGAAATTTGGGACACGTGCTCCACATACCTTATTTCTTAAGTACCATGACCACATGAGAAGAATAAGGATTGGCACTAGGGTAGATAACACCCACTTGTGGCAATTTGTGCACTATTTTCTCAATTTCATTCTTTTGGGAAAAGGGATGACGATAAGGGTGAACATTGGGAGGAAGACTTATAGGAAGAAGGGGTATGGAATGATCATGAAATCCATGAGAAGGTGGAAGTCCCTGAGGAGTGGAAAAAAATCTTGGTGTTTGGAGAGAATAGCTTGGAGGTCAGGATGCACATAGGGTGTCTCAGCTGCATGAATATAATGGAGTTGAGAAAGAATACCGGAGTGGCCTTTATTGAGGATATTTTTCATGTGATGGGAGCTAATGATCTCAGGAGAACCAGTTGTGATACCTTGGAAGTGTTACCTTTGTCCCTCCTGTTGGAATTGCATGGTTAATTCCTTAAAACCCATAAGAATGGGACCCAAAGTGCATAACCATTTAGCACCTAGCACAATGTCACAAATGCCCATTTCAATGGAAAACATATGAGTTTTCAGGTGGTAATGTCCAATTTGAAGACATACATTTTCACAATGCCCACCACATTTCATGGACCCACCATTGGCTATCATGATTTGAAAATTATTAATAACACGAATATAGCAATTGGTTTCCTCGACAATGTGACGATAAATAAAATTGTGGGTGCTACCATTGTCAACAAGGATGATGAACTTCCTATTCTTAATATAGCCAATGAGATTGAGGGTTTGTGGAGAAGAGAAGCCAGTGAGGGAATGCAAGGAAATAAGTGGTTCAACTTCAAGTGGTTCAGTGGGCTCCTAGGTAGCATCGAGAAGGGAGGGCTCTTCAACAAGTGGAACTGTCACATCTTCTTTGGGAACATCTTCATAAATGGCCACAAAAATTTTTTGTTCCTTACACTTGTGCCCCAGAAAATATTTTTCATCACAATTATAGAAAATACCCTTAAGTTGGCTTCATCCATTTCATCCCTAATTAATTTATGGACTATGAGGGGAGTGATAAGGGGGTTAGGATTAGTGGGTCAAGGGCACGAAACAAAAGAGGGGTTTATTTTCTAGGAAAAAACAACTTGTTGGGCCTATTTATCACATTTAGTAGCTTCCAACCAAGTCTGAGGGAGGGCCATGAGAACCTGGGATAATATTTCATCCTTTAGGTCATTGATAAATCATTCATGGAAGAAAGAATCTGACATGCCCTCGGTTCGAAAGGATAAATGCTCAAAATCATTTATAAATTCTTCCACTATGCCTGACTATTTCAACTTGGTCAAACAACCAAGATAGTGGGTATCAATGTCAAAGCGGTCATAGAGATTTGCAACAAATTGGGTCCAGGAAATATACCCATGATGTGAATTTTTACTCCAATGCCACCATTTCCATCATTCAGGATCTAGATAGAGGACAACATAGCAAAGTTTGGCCAACTCATCAGTAATACCATGCAGAGAAAGATAATTCTCCATTTGAGTGACTCAACCCATAGGATCAGAGCCATCAAATTTATTGACCTTGACGCAGGAAGGCAAGGGTCATGTTGAAAGGACTTGGATTGAAAATGTAGAGAATGAGAGGAATCAACAACATTAGGTTGTTCCAAGGAGGAAGGACCCGAAGGGGGGTTCAAAAACTGGTTGACAACAGACTGGAGGGTGTTAAATTGGTTCATGAATTTGGCTTCCATGGTGTCAAATTTGTGTTGGAATTGGGTCTCAAATTATGAAAGGTGAGAATTGGTAGAGCCAATCTCAGATGTCATATGTTGGATGGATACCTTGGCTTGATTGATGGAATCTTGCAAGTCTTGGTTGCGAGTGGTGGCCATTTGGAGAGGAGAAGTGAGGGTAAAGAAAAATGGGTGGGTGGGACCACAAAAAAGGACTTATAAGTGATAGGTACCATGGTGATCAGGGTAAGAAATGAAATACAATGGAATAGATGGAAAAATAGGGAAGCTGAGAAGGGGTCGAGTCCACTGAAAAAAAAATGAATAAAATTGAAAGGAATGATTGTGATCAGGGAGAAAAGGGGGATCCAATGGCATAGGTCCCAAATAAGTGTGTCGAAGGGACCACTATACTCATTTTATTTTTCTTTTTTTTTTCTTTTTTTACTCCTGCGGAGTTATACTCCGACCTGAATAATACTGCAATGACGAAATGTCCAAATGCTTAACAGGAAGAAATGTGTAGTAATTTTGCAACCAGAATGCATAAGGCATAGTTGCATGGAAACAGATCTTGTCTATTCTAATTTTGTTTCTGTCTCAAGGGTTATGTTATTCAAGGTTTCTACAAACAAGGTTTTTCCCTATGCTATATCTCTCTGATATATGTGTAGGTTCCAATAGTAGTACTTGGCCCAATATCTCAAGGCACCAACTAAGGAGGCTAGACCGTTCCCTTAGTCATACTACCCGACTACCCATGTACTGGAGAGTATCTTCCCGAGTGTTGTTCTCGGTGGCATTATAGCAGTCAGGGGGCCAATTGGTTTATCTACGAAGGACTTCAGGATATCTAGGTCGATCTATATACATGTGTTGTCTGATGTGATACCACTCGAAGGGGTACCAGCAGGGGTTACAAGGGTGGCCAATGGATGTGCGCTTGAGTACCTCTTGTATTTCATGCGTGTATTAGTCCTCGACCACGGGGTTATGCACATAATGATAGATCTTTGTAGCTTAAAGACGTCAGAATATGTATCTACCCTGGAAAAAAAAATTACCCACAATTGTTTGCCAAGGAAATTCCTATGATACCACTTGTAGTATTCCAGATCTATAAAATAGTATGCAGAACAAAAACATTTTATCTAGAAATGGCAGAACAAAAATGATATAACCAAAACAATACTAGAATAATACCATAATAACACCAGAAAGAGAACCTTGATTAATGATAGAAATATTCATTTTCCTCTTCGAGGGGGAAACCTCCAGTAGAGCAAAGCTCTATTACAATAATATCCAAGACAAAACTTCTCATACCCTCTACTCTTATTTATACTAAATCTATCTATCCAAAAGAACAATCTAGAGGAATATCCTTCTAGAAGCGGAAGCTTCTATTAGGTATTCTTACAATTGACTTATTCCTCCTTATTGTTAGGCCTTATTAATATTGACCTTTATTACATGGAAATATATTATTCTACCCACTTGAAGGGTTAGGTAGGTTAGGTCCCTAACAGTGAATGAGGCAATGCTCTTGTGCATTGAAGAACCTAGGAGGGTAAATGATTTTTCATATCACGCATTAGACGAGGAATTTCTCTCTTTTAATATCTTATATCTTCTTGATGTATTTTCTTAGAAGAAAACCACCTACACATGTCAATATATACATGATATTATTGATCCCCTGTGATGTTTTCTATTGAAATATAAATCACGCCATTTGAACTATAGCATGGGGCTTACCTCATGGATGTGTTTAGTATATAGATAACTTACTTTACATTGTTATTAAATTTGTCTAGTAGGGCTAGAGGAAGCATGTACTATAACATGAAATGATTCATGATTGTTTAGAGCATAGAAAAAAGAATATACTAACAACAATTATGTATATAACTATAAGCAAAAGCCTTGGAAAATTCCAAACCTTCAAAAACTTATGCCAGTCATGCATTTTTTAGTACCCAAATTACCTTTCCTCATCAAGATATTTTTATGTTTGAAGAAAAAATAGTGGGAAATTTGGTCTTGTGTACAATGTATTTGACCACATTTCCCTCTTCATCTATTACTAACCATAGAAGTTTAGTTGGTTCTTGTACCCTAGAAGATTGAATCAAATGTCACATTAGCTCTTCTTCCTCAAGGCAACTTTATAATTTAGCAATTATATATTTAATCTTTATTCCATATATCATTCTCCTTAGGCACTCTATCACATTCTTCCTAATGTGCATTGTGTCAAATATATTTTCTACTAGCAATTGTTCATAGCACTCTAGACGAAAAAATATAGAATAATCACAAATACCTTGAAGAAATGAATTTGATTTCCCTATCTACACCAAAAATAAAAATGCATTTTCTAATATACAATAGCAATAAACATAAGCTTATCCTAGTCATAAAAAAGTTGGTTGGAAGTAAATTCTTACCATGACTCCTCAAACTTTTTTTAAGGAGTCAATCTTTGTGGCTTTATTTTCTTCTCTTCCTTCCCATTGAAAAGATGTTTTTAGGTCATTTGGTAGTTGTGGTTCTTAGGGAGAAAATGCATGTTTTCAATATACACGTCATTATTTAACTTTTTGAATGTTGAGAATTTATTTTGGATCCATATATTGGACATGCATATTTACCCTTTGATTGAATCCTTATGAGAGATAGAAAAATGTTATTACTCAACCAAAAAATTCACAATTCAATAAATGCTATAATGTTAAAATGTCCTTTATGTACCAAAAAAAATCGATAGTCTGAGGGAATCCTGAATATTACATGCAAATATTGTATGGAATTCAAATCCTCTTTTCTCAAGTGGTCTAGAAATGTCATACATAGTGATGCCAACCCACAACTTTTGAAGTTCATCAATAAGAGACTCAATATATAAATCCATATGTGTAACTTGATATGTGTTGTAAAATCAAGCATTGATCGTTCATCACACATCTCATGGGTTCAATCGGACGAGAGGTTGACCAAAATCTATATACATTCAGTTAGGTGATCGACCAACACACTACACTAGTCGGTCAAGTAGTCGATGTGCATATCAGTTAGAAATTCGACCAACAGTTGAAGATAGTCATGAGGTGGATCGACCAACCCAACAATCGACTATGATTTGGACGTGTAGGTAGTCAGTTCGAGCATCCTTGTCGAGTCGACTCGACATAGTGGATTTGGTGAAGTCAACTCAAACAATCGATGGTTACATGTGGACAATATATTTTGGATTCTATGGAAGTTGGTTAGATCTTGAGACTATAAAAAGAAGACCCCTTAGGTCATTATCATCGTGGAGATTATGCGGATCAAGGTGTGCAACATACACTGTGATGTTCTGATCACAGTGCACCCTGCTTAAGTATTGTAACAGTGTCTTTAGACACCACCCTTTATCTTCAAAATGTTTTTCTTCCTCTTTGATTTTTTGCAGTATTTTGTTTTCTATTTCATGTTGTGCTCCACCCTGTTCCCCAGCAATACCTACCTATGTATTTCAAAATAACGCACATATTTATGACCTTGAACATACACAAAATATAACAAAATCAGAATTTGATGTTGTTTTTGATATATTACAAATGAAAAAAAATACATGGAATAATCAATTTAAACATTGTGTGCTAATTTTTCATTGACATTTGATGCAAGAGCATCGCCAACATCAAGTGAGCCAGCGCGGAAGGCAAGAGACGGCTGGACGAGCACCATCACAAATTTTGAAAACACCTTGAAGTTGTTGCGCAAATCTTAAATGAGTAATTAAGAAGAGGCACGCTTGTATGATGTAAACGGACCTTGAGCCTTTAGCTCTCGTCCTTAGTAGGTAGAAGGCATTTAAAGTAGTTAATGCAAGTAGATAGAATTTAATTCTAGATTAGACAGTTTTAGAGCGCAAGAGGGAAATGGGATATAGACACCCTCATTGTGCATTTGTATTATTATCAATTGAAATCAGGATGAAGAGCATAGGAGAGAAGCAGAGAGCTGTGTAAGAACACCCATGTACAGATATTTGGATTAATAGAAAGAGTTGATTCAAATTCATGGTTATGTGTTTGTTCTCTGTGTATTGATGCTGAATGATATGGTCATGAATGTTTTCTTCCTGATATACATTTGCTTTATGTGTTGTGTATATGATTTCATGTTTGAGTTGAAGTCTGAAAGGAAGGAGGAATGAGTTTCAATTGTTTCTCTATTTGAGCCAAGAATTCCTGCAAGGAGTGCAGTCGAATCGTCTGCAAGGAGTGCGTTGACAGAGGGATCGGGTAGTTTAGATTTTGTTCTCATTCAAGAAGAAGTGCAGGTAGGCACAGGATCCGTGCAAGGAGTGCGTAGGCCAAGTGAAGTCTAAGGGTTGCGAACCTGAGAGAAGAAGTTTAGAGACTGCTGCTGCAGGTGTGCACAGAGTCAAGAGATTTCATCTCTTGGAAGTGTTTGGAAGTTGCCGCAAGGAGTGCACGCAAAATCCTTTTCTAAGACTCGGATTTATAAGAAATCTCAGGAAGGATAGGCCTTCGATTTTGTTAAAGGATAGTGCAGAGAAGCTGTGACTAAAAGTTCATAAGAAGCATCGTAAGTTCACACGCAGGAGGATGAGTTCTGTGGAGGAGCACTTGGTCATTCGCAGGAATAATCAAGGAAGAACGAATAGTTGATATTCTCTGAGGAGGATTTGCGATATCCCATGAGCCATCAGATCTCACGGAGGAGCAAGGAAGATACAGTGAAGGTATCAAAAGGTTCAAAGATCAGGAGGGGCAAGGACCATTGATCCAAGCCACAAAGGTCGTTGGATCTATACATGAGATCTTGTATCGGGGTTTCATGGGTTGAAGTCCGGTGAACATAGCAACAGGAATTGCGAAATCGTGAAACACGATATCCCGACAACCAACATAATAGTGTGCACCACGAAGAAGTCGGCGAGTGGACAGGTGGCGTGCTATTTCAGGGTTTCGCAGTGAGAAGTCCCGAAACAATAGCATTAGGATTCGTGATATTGCGAACTCTGAAATGCCGATGGAGTGAAGGACCGTTGAATAGTCAAACTCATGCATGCATCGGAGCTTCGGCGTATCGGGCATTGGGAGTCGGGGACACGAGTTATTCGACATCGCGAGTGCCAAAATTGCAATAGAGAAAACCCCGATAGGAAAAGGTTAGCGTTGACTAGTTGTCGGGTTTCGGGGATTCAAGAGACCTACGCCCGACCATTGGATTCACGAAGTCATGAATTCTGATCTCCCGATAGTAAAGAGGGGGATCCCACAAGGATTGTTGTGGGTGCAGATTTCCCGGTAGGGAAATAGAGGAACGTTAGAGTTCTTCGGGCCACAATAAAGGAGAAGATCCTATGTGTTGGCATGGACCTTCCGACCTGTGGGTTGTGAGGAAGGGCATCGACGTCATTTTTGGTATCAGAGCATAGAAAGATTCTTTTCTTTCTATAGCAGAGAAAGAATAAATTCACCATGCTGCCAAGGAGAAGGGATATGCAATCACCCGATCTAGAGGATAGGGAAATGTCGAGAAGAAGAGGCAGGTAGATGACAGATCCAGTCATGGAGAGAGAAATGCGTAATCTATGAGCTAGACTCAAAGACATGGAGACAACGTAGAGACGCATAGTTAGTGCTAGGGATCTGAGTGATTCCGAGAGAGAAGTTGAGGCTGAACGAGAAGAAGAAGTTGCAGCTAAAGATGCATCAAACGAACGTTTGATCAGAGCTATTGCAAGGATGGGTGCAAGAGAGAAAATGGACATTCCAGTTTATGAGGGAAACTTGGATGCAGAGGAGCTTCTAGACTGGATTACAGCTCTAGACACATACTTCAAATATGAAGATGTCGAGGAAGACAAGAAGGTCAAGCATGCTGTCACAAGGTTGAAGGGACATGCAACATTGTGGTGGGATGAACTACAAGCTGACAGGCACTGCAAGGGAAAGCATAAGATCAAGAGCTAGGATAGAATGATTGCGAAGCTGAAGGCGAAATTCATCCCCAGGGACTATCAAATTACTCTGTTCAGGAGAATGCAGAACCTGAGACAGAAGTTGATGACAGTGAAGGAATACACTGAGCAATTCTATAAACTGAACATCAGGGCAGGTCATTGAAAGAGTGATGATGAAAAAGTAGCCAGGTACATGAATGGCCTGAGATATGATATCCAGGATGAGATGAGAATGGTAACCATCTGAACGGTGGAATATGCTTATCATATGGCTCTGAAAGCGGAAGAGAAGCTGAGCCAAAAGCAAAGTCAGAGGGGCCGAGGCAGAAGTCATCCCAGAGGAAAATAAGTTTCCCAGGATAAATATCAGAAGCCCAAGGAGGACTGGAAGAAACCTCAGACTCAAACAAAGAGAGGTGGAACCTCACAACGAGGGCCATATGCTGAACAGTGAGGACAACATACTGAGCAGAGAGGAGATTATGTTGATAATAACACTTTTCCTCGTACTAGAGGCAGAGGAAGAGGAAGAGGTGGAGTAATAACATGCTTCACATGTGGAAATAATGGGCACAAGTCTTACGAGTGTCTAGATAAGAAGAAAGAGAGTGTAGAAGCTCACATCACTGAAGTGCAGAGGTGGGATGTTGAGGCAGAAGACGCTGAAGGCGGAAGATCGCTGATGATGCAAAAAGTCCTTTTGACACCCGAGAAGGAGGTGGAGAGTTCATTCCAAAGGACCAGACTTTTCAAGATTGCTTGCAAAACCAAGGACAGGGTATGCAAGTTCATCGTAGACAGTGGTAGCATGGATAATATCGTTTCAACCGAGATGGTAGAAAAGCTGGAGCTGGAGACGACTGATCATCCAAGCCCATACAGAGTTTCATGGCTACAGAAGGGACACCAGGTAACTGTCACTAAACAATGTTTAGTTGAATTCAAGATAGGAGGATATAATGATAAGATATTATGTGATGTCATTCCCATGGATGTTTGTCATCTATTGCTGGGAAGACCATGGCAATATGACAGGAATGTGATTCATGATGGGAGAATGAACACATACACCCTAGAGAAGAATGGGAGGACACACATGTTGCTTCCAATCAAGGATAAGGAGGTGAATCCAGAAGTAATAAATACAGTACTTCTCATGAGTGGGAAGGAACCTCTAATAGAGGTTAAGAAGAAGGAGGATCCATAGTTCATTGTGGTCAGAAAGCCGAGGATTGTTCTGACTAGCACAAGAGTGGATGATTTACCAAAAGAAGTTCAGGAACTATTGAAAGAGTTCGTTGACATCATAGTGGACGAACTACCTCGTTCGTTGCCACCGATCAGAAGTGTGAGCCACCATATTGATCTCATACCAGGAGCCAGTTTGCCAAACAAAGCCACGTACAAATTGATGCCACAAGAGAATGAAGAGGTCAAGAGGCAATTCCAGGATTTGTTGGACAAAGGTTTGGTCAAGGAAATCTTGAGTCCATGTGTTGTTCCAATAGTACTCAGTTCGAAGAAAGACGAAGGCTGGAGGATGTGTACTAACTCGAGGGCGATCAACAAGATAACCATCAGGTATAGATTTCCATTGCCAAGGATAGATGATCTGATGGATTGCTTTAGTGGAGCAAAATATTTTTCGAATATTGATTTGAAAAGTTGTTATCATCAAATCTGCATGAGAGAAGGTGATGAATGGAAGACAACATTCAAAACCAATGAAGGGTTGTATGAATGGCTTGTTATGCCATTTGGATGAACAAATGCGCCAAGTACCTTTATGAGGTTGATGAACGAAGTCTTGAGGGAGTTCATCGGAAAATTTGTCATTGTGTATTTAGATGACATACTAGTTTTCAGTAAAACAATGGCAGAGCATCTGAAGCATTTGGCTACAGTGATGCAGAAACTACAGTAGGAAAAATTGTTGATAAACATGAAAAAGTCCTCATTCATGAAGACAGAGCTCATTTACTTGGGGTTTTTTATTTCTGCAAATGAGTTGAGGATGGATCCAGATAAGGTGGAGGTAATCAAGAATTGGCCATCACCGAAGAATATATTTGAGGTGAGAAGCTTTCACGGATTGGCTAGTTTCTACCGAAATTTCATCAAGAATTTCAATGAAATTAGCGCAACGATGATGGATATAGTGAAGAAAATACACAAGTCTTTTCACTGGACAGAGGAGGCTGAAAGGAGTTTTAATCTATTGAAGAGGAAGATTATGGAACAACTAGTGTTGGTGTTGTCGGATTTCCAGATAACATTTCAGGTGAAATGCAATGCAAGTGGATTTGCAATCGGGGCAGTCTTGAGTCAGGAAGGTAGGCCGATAGCATACTTTAGCGAGAAGCTGAATGAGGCGAAAGTGAAATACTCCGCTTATGATAAGGAGTTTTATGCTATCATCCAAGCATTGAAGAAATGGAGGCATTACTTGATCCCGAAGGAGTTTGTCTTGTACAGTGACAATTATGCATTGCAATTTGTGACTCAACAGGAAAATTTGAATTAGAAACATGTTAAATGGGTTGAGTATATGCAGAATTTCACTTTTGTGATTAAACATATTTCTGGTACTTCTAACAAAGTTGTTGATACTTTGAGCAGGAAGTGTTTGTTGTTGCAGGAGTTCTGAGTCAAAACATTGGGTTTTGATGATCTCAGGAACATGTACGCTGATGATCTGGATTTTAAGGAAGCGTATGAAGCAGCTAAGAATCCAATTCTAAGGGACAGAAGCCAGTGGATAGAGTACCTGATCCAGGAAGGATGACTGTTTAGAGGTAATCAACTGTGTATTCCGAAATGCTCCATGAGGGAGAATCTGCTAAAGGAGAAACACAATGGAGGATTGGCAAGGCACTTTGGTCATGACAAAACATTCGTGAAGCTGAATGAGTCATATTTTTGGCTGTGAATGTGAGCAGATGTCAAGAAGTTCATGGACAGATGCAGAATTTGCCAGCATTCGAAGGGAAGAAAGCAGAATGCAGGGTTTTATCAACCATTGCCCATACCTGAGAGGCCGTGGGATGCAATTAGCATGGATTTTGTATTGGGGTTGCCAAGGACACAAAGAGGTGTTGACTCAATTTTTGTGGTGGTGGATAGATTTTCCAAGATGGCACACTTCATTCCATGTCAGAAGACCAGTGACGCAACTCACATTGCGAACCTTTTTTTCAAAGAGGTCATTCGACTTCATGGTTTGCCGAGGAGTATAGTTTCGGATCGTGATACGAAATTCATAGGGCATTTTTGGAGGACCTTATGGAAAAAGTTGGGAACTAACTTGTCATTTAGTTTGGCTTATCATCCTCAAACAGATGAACAAACTAGGGTAGTGAACAGAAGTTTGGGAGACTTGTTGAGAAGCATGGTGATAGAACACCACAACCAGTGGGACAACATATTACCACAGGCAGAGTTTGCTTATAATGACTTAATGGACAGGAGCACAGGGCAGAGTCCATTTCAGATTGTCTATGGTATGGAGCTAAGAGGAATTTATGAATTGAGAGATTCAGAACAGACTGCGACTAGGAGTGCTAGTGCAAAAGAATTCGCAGAGGCGATGAAGGAACTTCACTGTCAGGTGAAGGAGCGACTTCCGAATTCAAGCCAGGAATACAAGCGTAGAGCAGATCAGCATAGGAGACAACTTCAGTTTGAAGTTGGTGACTTGATTCTGGCACATTTGAGAAAAGAAAGGTTCCCGAGAGGAACATATAATAAATTGAAGATGAAGAAAATCAGGCCATGTAGGGTCTTGAGGAAATTTGGGGCGAATGCTTATGAGATTGAATTACCCGATGGGATCCAGACTTCTCCAATATTCAATATCTCTAATATGTACCCATATAAGGCTGGGGAAACCGGGACTGGAAATGAGCAGCCAGTGATCTAGTGGACAAAGCAGATGCCAGTTGCAGATAAACCGCAGATGGAGTGCATACTGGATAAGAGAGTAAGCAAAAGGACCAGGAGAAAGAAATACTTCGAGTATCTGGTCAAGTGGAAGAACCATCCAGTTGAAGATGCCAGCTGGGAGATTGAAGAAGAGATACAGAAGCATGGACAAACCGTGCGTGAACTCATGGACAGAAGCCCATGAAATTTTTCAAGCGAGGGAGTATGATGCAGGAGCATCGCCAACATCAAGCGAGCCAACATGAAAGGAAAGAGACAACTGGACGAGCGCCAACACAAATTTTGAAAACACCTTGAAGTTGTTGCGCAAATCTTAAATGAGTAATTAAGAAGAGGCGCACTTGTATGATGTAAACGGACCTTGAGCCTTTAGCTCTCATCCTTAGTAGGTAGAAGGCATTTAAAGTAGTTAATGAAGGTAGATAGAATTTAATTCTAGATTAGACAGTTTTAGAGCACAAGAGGGAAATGGGATATAGACACCCTCATTGTGCATTTGTATTATTATCAATTGAAATCAGGAAGAAGAGCATATGAGAGAAGTAGAGAGCTGTGTAAGAACACCCATGTACATATATTTGGATTAATAGAAAGAGTTGATTCAAATTCATGGTTATGTGTTTGTTCTCTGTGTATTGATGTTGAATGATATGCTCATGAATGTTTGCTTCCTGTTATACATTTGCTTTATGTGCTGTGTATATGATTTCATGTTTGAGTTGAAGTCTGAAAGGATGGTGGAATGAGTTTCAATTGTTTCTCTATTTGAGCCGAGAATTCCTGCAAGGAGTGTAGTCGAATCGTCCGCAAGGAGTGCATTGATAGAGGGCTCAGGTAGTTTAGCTTTTGTTCTTATTCAAGCAGAAGTGCAGGTAGGCACAGGAGCCGTGCAAGGAGTGCGCAGGCCAAGTGAAGTCTCAGGGTTGCGAACCTGAGAGAAGAAGTTTAGAGACTGCTGCTACAGGTGTGCGCAGAGTCAAGAGATTTTAGCTCTTGGAAGTGTTTGGAAGTTTCCGCAAGGAGTGTGCACAAAAGCCTTTTCTAAGACTCGGATTTATAAGAAATATCAGGAAGGATAGGCCTTCGAGTTTGTTGAAGGACAATGCAGGGAAGCTGTGACTGAAAGTACGTAAGAAGCATCGTAAGTTCGCACGCAGGAGGATGAGTTACGTGGGAGAGCACTTGGTCATTCGTAGGAATCATCAAGGAAGAATGAACGGTTGATATTCTCCAAGGAGGATTCATGATATCCTGTGAGCCGTCAGATCTCATGGAGGAGAAGGGAAGATACAGTGAAGGTATCGAAAGGGTCAAAGCTCAGGAGGGGCAAGGACCATTGATCCAAGCCACAAGGGTCGTTGGATCTATACATGAGATCGTGTATCGGGGTTTCGTGGGTTGAAGTCCCGTGAACATAGCAACAGGAATCGCAAAATCGCGAAACGCAATATCCCGACAACCAACAGGATAGTGTGGGGTTTCGTAGTGAGAAGTCCCGAAAAAATAGCATTAGGATTCGCGATATTGTGAACTCCGAAATGCCGATGGAGTGAAGGACCGTTGAATATTCAAACTCGCGCATGCATTGGAGCTTCAACGTATCTGGCATCGGGAGTCGGGGACACGAGTTGTTCGACATTGCGAGTGCCGAAATCGCGATAGAGAAAACCCCGATAGGAAAAGGTTAGCGTTGACTAGTTGTCGGGTTTCGGGGATTCAAGAGACCTACGTCCGACCATTGGATTCACGAAGCCGCAAATTTCGATCTCCCGATAGTAAAGAGGGGGATCCCAGGAGGATTGATGTGGGTGCAGATTTCCCGATAGGGAAATAGCGGAACGTTAGAGTTCTTTGGGCCGCGATAAAGGAGAAGATCTTGTGTGTTGGCATGGACCTTCCGACCTGCGGGTTGTGAGGAAGGGCGTCGACGTCAACATCCATAGAGGAAGGTTGTTAATTATAACAATAATCGGTCAAACTAAGTAATGAATCTAATCTCTACAAATATATTAACACCATGAATTGCCAATGAAATCTTAACATTTCTAAATATATCTCTAAAAATGACCCATTTTTACTCAATATCTCTCTATGCATTACCATTGGCATACATTTTCATAACACCATCTCCTCTTCAATTTGTGCATGATATCTATAAAATTTGTAAGGTTGTTGCAACGAAATAACTATTGAAAACCTGGAATCAGGGGATATGACAAGGAATCTTATGAGGCACTTTCTTCATCATGTGAACATTTCAATATCTATTAGTTTGATATACATGGCATTTATCATTTTTTACATTCTTATATTCATAATAAAGGGTGCAATCATTAGAGCACAATCATTAGAGCATGCATCGATTTTCTTATATTATATCCCTAAATATTTCAAAAGAATATGCACTTCCCTATATGTATAATGCAAATTATTTAACTTTAAGATGAGATTGCTTAATAATATACAAAAATCACAAACTTATGCACCAAAAATTAGTTGATGAATCATTATGGAAATGAATGGAAATATTTAACAACTTAAAGTTCTATAAACATTGCATAACTTACTATATATATATATGTGAAAAATATGTTTGGAACACCATTTATGACCTTCAAGTTCATAAAAACATAACAATGGATATAAGACTTGTATTTGTTAAATTATATATGGGTGTAGTCACCTTCTTAATAAGAAGTGTATCATGAATCTTAGCATTTTCCTCTTGAGGTGCATTGTTCTTCTAAGGTACACCCTCCTCAATGGGGTAGTAAGGAATTCATTGATCATGGAATTTATCACATCCTTCACTTGCATATCATTGGCATTATTTAATTCCGTTATATTTGAGCATGCCCCACTAATATCGTCATTAACAATAAATATAGTATCAATTTCATTACCATCACTCTCGCTCTCATTACTATGAAATAGAGTTGAAAGTAAAGTATTCACCTAAGGATCCCTAGGTCTCTTTGTAATTAACAAACAAACAAATATAAATATAGTTAATATTGGAAATATAAAAGATTTTAAAAATAAAATAACAAAAAATGAAAATTTATCTTCTTATAATATGAATAATCTTAATGTATGGAAATATATGTTTTCCCTATTATTTCCATATATAAAAGGATGTTTTTCAACAATTAATATAAATATTCTCCTTATTAATCCCTTACACTAAGATCACACGCCTCAAATATGCCATTATTCCATTGAGATTATCCAACTTTGAGAGGGTTGGCATCATTTCCATTATAATTATCAAAATCATTGTAATTATCAAAATCATTAAACCTATCATTTCCATGGACATCATTAAAAGGTACATTTAATGGTAAATATATTTTGATTATTTATATAATATTAACATCATTGCATTGGCATGAAATGGGGTTTGAGTATCAAAATTCATCATAATTGTCATTAGTATCATCAACTTCCAATTGTAAAGTTTCATTGGTTATTTCTACATAATTAACATTGGAATATTTGGTTTAAGGTGGGTTTTGAGTGTTAAGGATATTTAAAATCATCAAAACTATCATTGGCATCATTAGTATGAGCATGACCAAAGTCTAATTGTAAAGCTCCATTAACTATTTTTATAACACGATTGACATGGACATCATTAACTATTTTTATAACACGATTGGCATGGACATAATTAGCTTGAGTTGGATTCATTAAAATGAGCATCATGAACATCACCAAAGTATAATGATAAAGTTCCATTGAGTATTTTTGTAACACTAACATGATTGGCATTGACATGATTCGTTTGAGTTGAATTTTAAATACCAAAATCATCAAAACTATTATTTGCAATGGCTATCATTAAAAATGGACATCAACAATGTCTAATGCTAAACCTTTGTTTACTATTTTTTCAATATAGGCATCCTTGTCATGATGTGGGGTTTTAATGTGATTGAGGTTATAAGAATCATCGAAAATGTCACCACCAACTAAAGATAAAACTCTATTGAGTATCTCTTCATAATTGTCATAACCACCATTAACATGGTCTCTATTCAATAGTATCTTTTTGAAAAAAAAAT
>ML799666.1:277652-288773 GCA_009831015.1 Picea engelmannii
ATAAAAAAAAAAAAAAAAATTTAAAGAAAAAAATTGTATAAAAATTTTAAATGTTCAATTTAATATTAAATTTGATTTTTAATAAAAAATTTATTTTTACCTTTCTTAGTGATAGTTTTTGGTTTTATTCAACAAATTAAAGCTCAAAGAAGTTTCCTCTCATAAAACTAATTGAATTGTGCACAAAATCAACAATGAAATAAAAATAATCACATGCCAATTGTAAACCACATGAGAACAAGTATGCATGAGAGGAGAGTGATCAAATTTGATGAGCCATGTATTGAATAACTTACTAAGAAATGTGAGTATCAAATTTGATTAAGTCACCTTCAATTTATTTAAGTTATCAAAAATGGAGAATGATCAAGTTTGACAAAGTCATCTTTGAATTATTTAAGCGATCAATAAAGGAGAATGATCAAGTTTGTTTAAGTCGATTAATGTTACTATTAATTTCTTTGTTTTAAAAAAACTTTGATGTATCATCACAAACATGACAAAACAATTAAACTAATAATCTTAAGTTCAAATATTTTTATAAATTGTAATAGAATCATTGTTAGTTTCCAAAATCCCAGTCCATCATAAATGTTGCAAAAACGATGTTAATACAAACATCACATGTATCACACTTCATAATGTTGCAAATCACACAAGTGGCCTTTATAAAATGGTTTTTGACATGCCAATTGAAGCATCTCTTTAGTGATGTTTATCAATAATGTTAATTCTTGTGCATCTGGCCTAGGTTGTCGGTTTATGCCATAGCTTACATTAGTTTGACCCTATGTATGTTAGACTTGTTTCCCTTAGGAATGATAGCTATCTAGGTACCTTGTTTCATGCACTTAGCAAGGAACAAATCCTCTTCACTAACATTATTTACTCACATCCAAATGATGAGCCAACTATATTGTTTTCATCATCGTATCAAGTTTACTGCTATTAATGCGGTTCAAATTTTCAATCATGTTGAATTCCTAGTTGAGTGATAGTGTGTTGTATCAACCATGGGGAGATAGAATGCTCAAAATTTTGGAAACTTGACAATGTAACCAAGTGGTTTGGTGATGTTTACCTTCAAATGTTGTTGAAACATTGAAACAAATGTCATTTTGAGACCATGTATGTAGTTTTGAGAATCATAATTATTCCATGCGCTTAATTCAAACCCAAAATAGAGTTCAAGTTTCAAACAACATTAATGGGAAATAGACATGAGTATGTATCCTTTATTAGAGGTTTGTCCAAGAAACCCACTATGCAGGAGTAATTGACCTCCTATACATAAGTACTCATTGTGGATGTCACTCCTAGTATAAAATATTAGGCCACCAAGGTATGGAACCTGTATAGGCTCTATCTCTCACTCAACCCATACCAATATACCCATGATCATTAAACCAAATCTAGGAACCTCTATGGAATTATATCAAATCAAACTTCTTTAGGTACCTAAACTAGCATTCAATCAACCATGGACCTCGTCATCTCATTCATTCATAACACAATCTGAGAAATTACCCTTATGCGCATTCAGTTCCTGGAGAAAATCCACCCGAACACATGCAAGAATTCAGGAACAAAAAGAGTCCAATCCACAAAATTTATCTCTGAAAGATCTAGAATGGTATTGCTTGGCTCATTTGTAGTCACTAATCAACACATACACATGGGATTACATGTTTATATCTTATCCCTAGTCTATGTACTCTCTAAAACCATGAACTTTTTACTAAAACCCATCATGATATTGTCTAACTCACTATAAAGTTACCCAAGCTCACAAATTTACATTTTCCACATATAGGTTAGAGGTGGTTACAATCATGGAAGACCAAATGACTTGATGGAAGAGTAATGGAAGAAGTGGAAGAAGAGGTTGTTCCCTTCTAAACTTTTTCTCTAATTATGCATATGCATCTTTCAACAAAACACCTAAAGAATTATTATTTGGACACATAAGGTGTTGGTGATTTTCCTTAGTGACATATAGAAAGGGAAGCTTCCTCAATTGACATCCCCCTTTCCTCTTCCCCTCTACTGGACTCATAGATGTCTTGTGTTCTAAACAAACATCTTAGACATTTTTTTATATTTAATATTCAATTTACACACAATTTTATGTGTCACGGTGACATTACCACATGGTGCCTAGAAAACTTAAGAAAAAATGAAATAAAGTCTACCACCCCCAAGAGCCACAAGAGGACAACTATGTTGATGAAATTGAAGTAATGTTATAGCCCCCACCAAGGTTTGATTCCTCAAACAAGTGGTCCTACAAAAGAGTCATTCATTAGCATATCCATCATAGCCAATAAGTTAGACAAGCTAGTGGTATGCACCCAAGATGAAGTATATGGAAGCATTAACCTCTTGAAAGGGGTTAATGCCCAAACTTCACCATAAGAAGGTTTCTAAAGTTTCATTTAAATGTTTATCCCATGATTTAGCAAATGTATCATGATGTTCATCGTGTCTCAACTTATGTCCATGATGCATCATTCTTTTGTTGGGTCCAATACTTTTAGATTTGGAAAGAGTGTGCTTGTTGCACATGATAAGAAGAAGTTCAAAAAAAATTACTTGGTGAATTAGAAAAGGGTACGTTTTGCTATCTTCTCTCTAATCTTGTAACCCAAAGACTCAGAGAACATAAAAAATTGTAGCAAATATGAAACTCTTCTTTATTACAATTACGTTAGTGACCATCAAGTTAGTGATGATAGGAAAGAATGTAAGCACCTTCCTTTGGAGGAAATGGGACAAATACCCTTTGGGTGTTGAAACTTAGGTGAATTTTCTCTTCTTAATACTTATTCTCTAGTGTTTAGCAATATGTTCCTTTGTGGTTGAATTGCATTATTTTTGTTATTCTTTATTATGTTTAAGATTGAGTATTAACATAACATTCTTTAAATTATGTTTTTTTTTACTTGCTTTGGCCGTCTTTTTCTCTTCATCACCATAAAACTTTTAAGACCTAGGAAAACTTGATTGAACTTGACATGAGCACTTAGCTCTTTTGTAAAGATTGATTGAACTTATTTAATGGCCCATTGAGTTATTGTCATAGTTGTATAGGAATGTGGTACATTGAGTTGTCATTGTAGCATGCATTAAGTTTGTCATTAATGCTAGTGTTAAATTTACATTAGCGTAGAATTGTGTTGGCATATAAACACATCACCATTGTTGTAGAGATAGTTGCACTTAGATCAAATGTCGTTTTGTAAGACTAGTGTAGATTCCTATTTATTACATAACTATTAAACACCAAAAGAAATAAGAAACACGCATGCAAACTTATTGATGTTTTAAAGATCTGGGGTTAAGAACTTAGCTTATTTTTATTTTGTCACACATTATGATAATTACCAACATAGATCCATCTTATCTTTGGATGTATTAAGTACCCATAAGGATAAAAAGTAAATCAAAGTACAAACCTTTATATGCTTTAAAGATCTAGAGTTAAGATAAATCCAGGCTAGTTTATAATAATAATAATAATAATAATCTATTTTTAAGGTCACAACCAAGCCAAACACCAAATTGGTGTATGAGACCCCCTCCGTCCAACGATTTGATTGGTAAAGTCTACAGACGTATACATACCCTACCCCCTTTTGGATTTGAACTTGTGACCTATTAGGAGGAAACACATGTTCTTATACATATATGTCTCTTGCAACTAACAATTGACACTATAACCTCAATCCCTAAGGGTTACCAATTACTCTTGTCACTAGTAATCGACATCATCCTCCATCTAGATATTCCTAGGAATAGGGAGAATCCTGCAAAGTTTGGAGTGAGTTAAATAATGGAAAAATTCAACCTTCAAGTGAGTTTATTTTAGGCAAAGTTCTACCTTGATTCACTCATTTTTTCATAATTTTGTTCCATGATCCGGGTCACCTTAAAATGGGCCAAAACACCTCACAGAAAATTTTCCATCAACCACATAGAACTATAACTTCTTACAAAATTTTGGGAAAAAATTTCCATAAAAAAAAAAATGAAATTATCTACTTATTAATTTGCTTCACAAAGTTTATTCATTTTTTTAAATTTCATTTTACGTTAAAAATTTTATTATATTTTTCATTTTGATTTATAAACAAAAAGATGTGTAAACAATCTAAACATTACACATCTCATGTTTTTTCTCCGAGTAAATCTTATAATTTTTTTTATCATTTGTTTTTTCTCCAGGTAAATCTTATAATTTTTTTTATCATTTCAATTTGTTGGCATTATCCATCAATGAAGAAGAGACATGAATTATGACACTATCTCTTCCACTCACCATGTAAAATGCACCTCTTTTCTCTCCAATGATTTAACAAAATTAAATGGAATTTCATTGTGACCACATAGACATGAATTATGACACCATCTCTTCCATTCACCATGTAAAATGCACCTCTTTTCTCTCCAATGGTTTAACAAAATTAAATGGAATTTCACTGTGACCACGTTGATATGCATGAAAATAACCCTTTGAATTGACAACCATTCATGTGACTCGATCTCATTCATCATGATAACCACGGGCTAGAATCTTGTGAGCGGCTCATGGTCGAGGAGATTGCCCATTAGAAATGCAACACCGACTAAAAAGTCAAGGACAGGGAGTGACCATCAAATAACCGTACATAGTAGCAACGGTTTCACCAAAATGGAGCAAATTCCAAAGTTGATGACCATATGGGGAAGATATTATTGGATTCGTGGTATCAAATTTTATGATATATATTTTACTAATTTGTAAAATAAATATTGATCAACTAAAATATTTATTATATATTTTTATTAAATATTAACTTTTTGTCCAGTAAAAAATGTTGGTGACCAACAACATCGCAGTGCCTTAAAAGGTGGGCAAGAAAATGATAAGTGTGATGTTGCCCCTAGAGAATCCCACTAGAACTTCCTAGACCCATAGATTTTAGCCGACCACTTTGGTGTACATCTTAACTTTATCACCGCCATCCAATCATTCTCCAAAGTGGAGATTTGGTCGTGCACGTTGCAACCACAATTTCTAATGCGGGGGGACCCCTCTCCCCATCCATTGCCAGATCAGCTGAATATCCAGGTTAGAATCTCACCTCCCCACGTGACATGGGCAATGTAGAGGGGGTCACATCAGCGGAATATCCAAGTGAAAATCTCACTTCCTACGTGACATGGCCAATGTAGAGGGGACCACTTTCAATCTATGTGAGTGGCCTCCCGCATATATCGGAGGTGAAGGCCGTGGCATGGACCCTACAAAGAATACGTCCAAAAGCACCAAGGTGGCTTATAGTTGGCCACAAGGTCGACTTGTTGGTGACGTGGCACTTAATAGGATATAAGATATTTGTGATGTGGAAGCTCGGTGTTATCGAAGTCAAAGTAAAATGAAACTCAATTTCTAAGGGGCAACTATAGATGATGTACTAGTTTTAAAGTAAAGCTACAGGTATGGTAGTTGGGCAGGGATGATCATTTAGGAAACAAAATCCTTAGTTTGTGCACGTACCATGATTTTTATGCTAATGGCGTAATCACAAGGGATTGGGATTGGACTTTTTTGGTTTTAATGTAGTATATAGAGTTTGGTTTTTTTGGTTTTTTTTCCAAACTCAATTAGGTTAGGTTTAATGGAATTTTGGAATTGCAAATTTGGGTCGTTGAAATTGTATTACGGAGTTGTTTCAATGAAAATGGAGATCTAGAAATCCATCTACATAATTAGAATTTGTGAAATTGTAAACATTTTTACTGTCGAAATCATGATTTTTCATTCTTGGATTTTGTCAAGTTGTTGGATAGAAGACAATGTTTCGTACATGATTAGACAACTCCATAGCATAATTAGATCATTTGGGATGACTCTCTTCCCCTCCTTTGGGCCATGTTTAAATCAATGGAGAACTGGTCGAATGGTAAAGTGCATAGGAGCATCAATGGGGATTGGTTAAACGGTAAAGTGCATGTGTGGCATCAATGGGGGTTTGGTTTGGTTAGATGGTAAAGTGAGTAGGTCATGTAATCTCAAGGGATTGGTTAGATGGTAAAGCAAATGGGCAAGGTTGTTTCAAGTGTAAATCCCCATTTGTAGCATCTATAGTGGCTTGAAACAACTATAGTGAATGTAGTTGGTCAACTCTTGAATGCACTCTTTGTCTAGAAGAAGAGGATACAAAATTGATTCTTCGTTATCAAAATAAACAAAATATATAGTGGTTGTAGTTATTAGTTCAAGCACTACAATAAAATTGTATCATTAACACCCATTTTTTCTTTTATTTACCTTTTAAATTATTTTTTTGTAGTTTTATGAAAAATTAGTGTCATTTTTCATGGGATGGTGCTAAAGTTGGCATTATTTCACAAGTCAACATTGCTAGCGTCAAGTTTTGTAGTAACTAAATAAAAGAGGAGGTGACTTTTCAAAAAGAAATTTAAGAAAGATCAAAGACTAAAAATAAGTCAGTTATCTCAATCCTCACAAGTGTCAAGGTATAAAATATTTTATTTTCCCCCATACAAAACCCTCAAACCCTACTCTCTTATTATTTTCTCATTTCCCCTCTTTCTCTCCTCTCTTCTCTTCCCTTCTCCTTTATCCCTTAGGGTTTCCTCTCTTAGGGTTTCATCCTCATGGAGAGTAGGGTTTTAGTTTCATGGAGGAACCTCGATGAGGAAGGTAATGGATTTTCCCTTCCTTTTTACTCATTCCGTTGTCTTTTACTTTTTTTTTTCTTTCTTGATTTGTTAATGATCATTGTTGTTTTGTTGTTATAGGTTCAGGGTTTCGTGCATGGAAGCTAAGATTTCATGAAATAACCTATATGGAAAAGATAATGGATTTTCCCTTCGTGTCTCATCTTCCTTCTTCTTTTCCTTTATTGATTTGTTAATGTTTATTGTTCTTTTGTTGTTGCATGTTTAGGGTTTCATGCATGGAGGTTAGGATTTCAAGGAGGAACCTTTGTGAGGAAGGTAATGGATTCTCCCTTCCCTTCTCTCCTTCCTTCCTCTTTTATTTTGTTTTTCCTTTATGTTTTTATTAATGTTTATTGTTGTTTTGTTGTTACAAGTTTAATGGAGAAAGAAGAAAAAACTGACATTTTTGGGGTTATGTTTAATACATAGATCTGATTCATGGGTGTGGCCTGTGAAAGACCTTTTCATTCTTGTAAGGAGATATGGGTTCAAATACTAGCCATCTATCTCTCATTACTTACATTTCCCTTTGTACTAAATGTTAATATTTATCTAACATCTGCATTATTTACTTGTTTACATGCATAGGTTAGGCTAGTTTCAATTCAAATCTAAACTTTTAATGGTTGATTTCTATGGAAATGTAGCTCAAGTAGAGTTCTTTCCTTTTGGAAAGTGATCTAGGTTCAAATATCAACATTCCCTTATCATTTCTCATTTCTATTTTCATTTTTTTACCATTTTCCATTTATGTTTAGGTAAATTTTAATTTCCAATAGGTTTGTCTAGTTTTAGTTTAGATCTACACTTTTAATCACATATTTATGGGAATGTAGCTCAAGTAGAGCTCTTGCCTTTTGGAAAGTGATTTGGGTTCAAATCCCAACATTTCCTTACCGTTTTTCATTTTTTGGAGATAGTGGGCATTAAATCTAGTGCTAAATTTAACACTAAACCTATCACTAAACCTGATGCTAAATCCAATGCTAAATATGAAAAGCAGTTTAGTGTCAACTTTTGCATCAGGAAAATTATCAAACTTGAAAAAAGTTCACTACATTTTTGTTTTAAACTCAATGCTAATGATCTTTTTTGTTGTAGTGAATGTTGATAAATTATTGATAATGCTTCGAAAAGTATGTTCTCAAGTTGTTTTGATTGTTGTTGCATTGGTGTTGATGTTGGATCTTGTGTTAGGCTCAAAGTTGATGCTACTACTATAAAGTACTCCAGTGTCAATGTACTTTCTATATTTTCAACAAATACACCAATGGAATGGCCTATGTGTATTCCTATTAACACTCGCAACATTGTTGTGAGACAACTATCATACACTATTAGAACTCCTCTCTTTAAGTTTAACTCAAGTAGGTTCCAAGCATACATTGCTTGACCAAGCAATTAATTCTCTTGCTTATTGAATTTAACTAGATTGGCTTAGAGAACACTTCTTGTCTATTTCTTTCATTGCTTGAATTATTGCTTTACTTGTTCTTGCCTCTTTGATGATGCCCTTTTCTTCATATGAATTCTTTGTTTGAGTTGATGCGCAAATACTTGTGTTTCGATATACCATCATCATTATTTTTTATGGATTGTCTCCAACTATGATCTATGAATGACAAGTGAATTTTGTAGAATGGTTAATTGACCTTGATCCTGTTATGGCATCATTTGTATGAGAGTATGCTTAGTACCTATTCTTTATTGGTGAGACTTTCAATTTTTTCATAATAAAAGTTTAGCCATTATCCTAAGATGGATGGAGTCCGATCTATCAAAAATTTTGTATAATGAAAAGTGTTGATTAAGGTTGGTTTTCATTGATGATTAAGGAGATCTGGGTTCAAATACTATCCATCTATCTCTCATTACTTACATTTCCCTTTGTACTAAATGTTAATATTTATCTAACATCTGCATTATTTACTTGTTTACATGCATAGGTTAGGCTAGTTTCAATTCAAATCTACACTTTTAATGGTTGATTTCTATGGAAATGTAGCTCAAGTAGAGTTCTTTCCTTTTGGAAAGTGATATGGGTTAAAATATAAATATTCCCTTATCATTTCCCATTTCTATTTTCATTTTTTACCGTTTTCCATTTATGTTTAGGTAAATTTTAATTTCCAATAGGTTTGTCTAGTTTTAGTTTAGATATGCACTTTTAATCACATATTTATGGGAATGTAGCTCAAGTAGAGTTCTTGCCTTTTGGAAAGTGATATGGGTTCAAATCCCAACATTCCCTTACCATTTTTCATTTTTTGGAGAAAGTGGGCATTAAATCTAGTGCTAAATTTAGCACTAAACCTGTCACTAAACCTGATGCTAAATCCAATGCTAAATATGAAAAGCAATTTAACGTCAACTTTTGCATCAAGAAAATGCTCAAACTTGAAAAAAGTGCACTGCATTTTTGTTTTAAACTCAATGCTAATGACCTTTTTTGTTGCAGTGAATGGTGATAAATTATTGATAATGCTTCCAAAAATATGTTCTCAAGTTGTTTTGGTTGTTGTTGCGGTGGTGTTGATGTTAGATCTTGTGTTAGGATCAAAGTTGATGCTACTACTATAAAGTACTCCAGTGTCAATGTACTTTCTATATTTTCAACAAATACAACAATGGAATGGCCTATGTGTATTCCTATTAACACTCGCAACATTGTTGTGACACAACTATTGTACACTATTAGAACTCTTCTCTCTTTAAGTTTGACTCAAGTAGGTTCCAAGCATACATTGCTTGACCAAGCTATTAATTCTCTTGCTTATTGAATTTAACTAGATTGGCTTAGAGAGCACTTCTTGTCTATTTCTTTCATTGCTTGAATTATTGCTTTACTTGTTCTTGCCTCTTTGATGATGCCCTTTTCTTCAGATGAATTATTTGTTTGAGTTGATGTGCAAATACTTGTCTTTCGATATACCATTGTCATTATTTTTTATGGATTGCCTCCAACTATGATCTATGAACGACAAGTGAATTTTGTAGGATGGTTAATTGGCCTTGATCCTGTTATAGCATCATTTGTATGAGAGTATGCTTAGCATCTGTTACAAGGAAAATCTCTCTATGGCTAGGTAAACCACAATAGACAGAAGTGACTACAGAAATCAACTCTATCCCAAAAACATGCTATATAAACCAATATGCAAGTGATATAAGAAATAGGCCTACCTTTCGAAGCACATAGAGATCCTCTATCATTTCATCCGCGACATGGTACAGAGAGGAGTCTTGAAGCTCCAGTACATTAGTATGGATGAATAGGTTGATGACGTGTTGACTAAGCCTCTATCTCGTGTAAAGTTTGAACACTTTCGAGATAAGCTTGGTATAGTCCGAAAGAACCCACCCTGAAAGGGGAAGTATATTTATTCCTTGCTTTTGACCTCACTGTTAGACGTAAAGCAAGATGAGTCATGCTTCTGACCTCGTTGTTAGACGTAAAGCATGACGTTGTGTGATCCTTGCTTCTGACCTCACTGTTAGATGTAAAGTAAGATGAGTCATGCTTCTGACCTTGCTATTAGACGTAAAGCATGACACTGTGTGATCCTTGCTTCTGACCTCGTTGTTAGACGTAAAGCAAGATGCGTCATGCTTTTGACCTAGTTGTTAGATGTAAAGCATGATGCCGCTGATTCCTTGCTTTTGACCTAGTTGTTAGACGTAAATCAAGATGATTCCTCGCTTCTTACCTCGTTGTTAGACGTAAAGCGATATGTTGATGTGTTCCTTGCTTCTAACCTCGTTGTTAGACGTAAATCAAGGTGAGTCATGCTTTTGACCTCGTTGTTAGATGTAAATCATGACGCTGTGATTCCTCGCTTCTAACCTAGTTGTTAGACGTAAAGCGAGATGATGATATTACTTGCTTCTGGCCTAGTTGTTAGACGTAAAGCAAGATGTGACTGACACTGAGCTACCAACTTAACCGCTATGACATTGATCTAGTGTAGTACTATGATGTGCCAGCCTAGTGCTGTGATGAGGTATCATTTTTACTGATACATATTTGATGCAGATGATGATAGCATTCTTTCGAGAATGATGATGTTGTCGATGAAGAAAACTTTCGATGACTCGTAAATGTGCTAGCCAATGTTTCAAGATGATATTGACGATACTGTCCTCTGGATGCCACTAATGATGTAGACCTCTCTCGCCTGATGCTGATGAATAATACCCTTCTTGTTAAGGGGGAGTGTTGAAATAATGTAACTGCGAAGAGCATTCTTAATATTATTGGATTAAATCCCCATTGCGGATTAATCATGTCATTATTATTATTGTTGTTATTGGATTAATCCCCATTGTGGATTAATCATGTCAGTAATTGTATAAGGACCAAATCCCCTTTTGCGGATTGGTCATCGGACAATT